>BOPN01001915.1:235000-240000 GCA_017312705.2 Penaeus japonicus
ATCGCTATTATTGTTACCATCATAATTATCACTGTATTTATTATTATTCCTCTCCCTATTGTCGCTCCAATTACCTTTATTGGCATTATCCTTATCATTACTATCACCATCACTCTTATCATCATTACGATTAATGTCAACATCATCATCATTATCATCATAATCATCATTTGTCTCATTTCACCAACACGAAAATGTCGGAAAAGGCGTATCTAACAGACGCCAAAACACATTCACAATAACGTAACATCAAAAAATACCGACTTCAATCTCTAGAATGTATGGTGAGCATCACACTCGATATTAACCGTGTGAGAAATCAGTCGGTAATATTTCGGGGAATATATAGTGAGAATTGCCATTGGTTCTCGATCTTTCACATTATGGTCTGTTGGTCACGAAAGGGAAAGAAAAGTTGCTAATACCAGTGGGAATTTTTTTTTTTTTTTTTTTTTTTGGTAATATTGATAGGGATTTTAGCGTTCTTTTTTTCTTTATGCAGGTTGATAGCAATATTGATAGGGGTTATAGTGTTACTGTTATCTATTATTTTGTTATATTTTTGTTACTGTTAATTAGTGTTATTTATGGTAGATTCATTCGTACTGGTATTATCATTAGTAGGATTAGTATGAGTTTTAGGATTGGTGTCTCGTTGTTGTTGGGTTTATCATGAGTTATTGTTCTCGGGATCATTGTTATCATTGGGGTTGTTTTCATCTGCAAGTGTGTTTGTGTTTTTATATATTTATGTAATATGTACACACACACACACACACACACACACACACACACACACACACACACACACACACACACACACACACACACACACACACACACACGCATACAGAAACACAAACACAAACATACATACATGCTTATATATATATATATATATATATATATATATATATATATATATATATATATATATATATATATATATATATATATGTATATATATATATATATGTGTGTGTGTGTGTGTGTGTGTGTGTGTGTGTGTGTGTGTAACCAGATTCCATCATATCTACACACAGTCACGTAAAGGGCTGACCGCAGCCTATTTGTAGAGTCACTGGCGAGGCGAGGCAGATGGCTGGCTGGGCGAGTGGGCGACCGGAAGATGATGACTCGCTCAATCCGTGACTCCTTGAGGCAGGCTGCGCGAACCGAGACTTTACGTGATTTGCAAGATTGCAAAGATAAAAGTGCTTCGTCTGTCTATTAGCGTGTATGAAGAATGATGCTGGAAATTTAAGGAGCATGATTGGAAATTGATTTGTATGTCTGGGTTGTTATATGTTTCTATGTAGTTATGTTTCTATGTTTTTGTGTACCTTTACGGTTACGCACGCGTATGATTATAACTCTTAATGATGATGATTACGCCTGTCTACTCTTGATAAGGTTAATGGTAATATTATTAATGATGTTAAATTATTGATAGTTTTAGCAATAACGTTGATAATGGTAATGTTAACAGTTGTTATAACACCAAAATTATAATGATATGAATTACTGATAAATAGGATAATAATCATAACTATGGTGATGGTGATGATAATTAAACTAATTAAAACTGATTATAATAATGGTCATGCTAGTACCAATGATAAGGACTAAACGGTAGCTCATAAACGATTATATGAGAGCCCTAATCCCCCCTCTACCCTCCACCTCCTCCCTCCCTATCCCCTCCACCTCCTCCCTCCCTCCCTACCCCCTCCACCTCCTCCCTCCCTCCCTACCCCCTCCACCTCCTCCCTCCCTCCCTACCCCCTCCACCTCCTTCCTCCCTCCCTCCCTACACCCTCCACCTCCTCCCTCCCTCCCTCCCTACCCCCTCCACCTCCTCCCTCCCTCCCTACCCTACCTCCTCTTCTTCCTATCCCTAATAACACACACCCTCCATAAACTGTCCATCCTGTCATGAAATAACCTGTACCGTCTTATATGTCAAGGCGGTGAACCACAGCTAAGGACTGGGTCATACCCCCCCCCCCCTACACTGTTACTTTCTACGACTTTTGATTTTCTTGGAGGATTGGCAGGGACACGAACCGGCTTTTCACGGTGTCAGAATTGGCAGAACGAAATGCTTGTATTTCACATTTTTGTGTTTACAGATTGATAGGGACACAACTGATGCAGGCAGTTGATATATATATATATATATATATATATATATATATATATATATATATATATATAGAGAGAGAGAGAGAGAGAGAGAGAGAGAGAGAGAGAGAGAGAGAGAGAGAGAGAGAGAGAGAGAGAGAGAGATTAATCTTTATATCTATATATTTATACTGAAATCGCTATAAATACATTTTCCCTGCCACGCAACACAGATAAGGTTGAGAAGGAGTAGTAAACCCTATAGAAAGAAAGCCCTTACAATATACACAATACACAATACACAGTGTCCAAGACATTATGAGAATTACCAAAAAAAGCGTAACAGAAAGCAGATGTCACCTGCTTTTCCTACTGTAGAGAACACCAGTGTTTTAGAACGTGATAGACAGCCAATGTGACTCTAATGTCTACACATGTTGCGCTATCTCCCTGTCGCCGTAACCAAGTCCCAGTTTCTCGTAGCAAGATGCACGATCGGCGTGACTGTCACCTCTTGTTGCAGAGAGTTTTAGGACCCTTACGACACCCCCAGTGGAACCTGCTTGCAATTCTCTCCCCTGTAATAATTATATCTTCGTATCATGGATGTCACAGCATGTGTTGTTGTGACCGGGAAGTTTACGTGTGTATGGGCGTACCTGAAGATATTAGTCTGGTTATGATGGTTGCGTTATTGTGACTGGTTCGTTTACGTGTGTGTGGGCGTACCTGGAGATATTAGTCTGGTTATGATGGTTGCGTTATTGTGACTGGTTCGTTTTCGTGTGTATGGGCGTACCTGGAGATATTAGTCTGGTTATGATGGTTGCGTTATTGTGACTGGTTCGTTTACGTATGTATGGGCGTACCTGGAGATATTAGTCTGGATATGATGGTTGCTTATGTTTTCCTAGAATGGCAGAGGGAGGAAGATATGTAGTTTGTTGCACAGGGGGTAGTCACCGCTGCGCCCTACTTTCTCACTGCGAGGAGGGAGCAGATAGAATCATGATGATAATGATATGTGTTTAAAAATATGTATAGTCTTTTAACGTGATAGTTTTTTTGTGTGTGTGGTTCTTTGTGGTTGTTCGCCAGAGATTGTTATCATTAATTATCAACTAGGAATTTAATTTTTAGAATTATCGCAAGGTTTAAAAAAAATGTATTCGGATTATGATTACGAGAAAAAATAAATCTTATCAAAAATCTATATTCGAAAAAACCCTGATTTATAACGAATAAGAGGCTATTTTTTCTTCACCACACCTATCCTTGCAACAGAAAGAACAAAAGCTATTTCTGTGTGCTTACATAAACGTGTCGGTTGGCCAATGTATTTGTTCAGTTGAGTCATGGATAACTACAGTAATTGAAAGTGCTTTGCTGAGTGTGATGGTAAACGTTAACGCTGTTCTGTGTTGCGTCACGCTGGGGTGTCTCGAGCAGAGGACAGCTGCACGATTGGCATTATTTCGATCCTTCTTTTTTCCTATTTAATTCATCAGCTTAAACTTTTTTTTATTTTTTTATTATTTTTTTTTTGGGGGGGGGGGCTATAAGCTTTATTATAATGTATTGAAATTCATTATCATGTTTTTTTTTTTTTTTTTTTTTTTTTTTTTTTTTTTTTTTTTACTTTTCCTTTGTCGCCCAAGTAAACATGGGCATAAAATAAATCTACCTTTAGAAGTAGGGGACTTTTTGTTGAAGTTTTGCAATCATTATCATCAACGTCGTCATCATTGTCACCACCACTATCACCATCATCATCATTAGCCCGAATTTCGAAAATCCGAGTTGTCATACGCATTCTTTCATCTCGTCTCATAAACAAAAAGCAAGTAATCCCCTCTTCATAGCATAAATCTCCCAAATTTCTCCTTTTTTTCATACTAATCCCACAAGCTGTCAATGAGTTGCCAGTTTCCCGCGATGCTTCTCCCAAACCCGCGAGTAATTATTAAGTATCTCGGTAATGGTTATTATAGTGTCTTCTTGAGAGCGAATTTCACGGCTCGTTTCAACCGAGGGAAATTTTTCCATAGAAGGCTCCGTTTTCTTTATCTGGAGCCGATACTCTTGTAATTAGATGCTTTCGAAATTTTCTTTAACAAAATAACGATCAGAGTTCGGAAAATTCTCAAGTTTTGGATGAGAAGGTATACATAGGGGTCTGCTTTGAAAAGTAATGAGAAAGTCCAGACGGGTACGTTTTTAGAGCTTTGACTGAAGAAGCCTCTTTCAGAGTGTATATCTATCTATCGGTTTATTTGTCTCTCTCTCTCTCTCTCTCTCTCTCTCTGTTTCTGTATATATGTATGCATGTATGTTTGTACGTATGTATGTATACATGCATGCATGTATGTGTGTGTGTGTATGTATGTATTTATGTATGTATGTATGTATGTAAGTATCTATCTACCTGTGTGTGCGCGTGTGTGTGTATGTGCATGTGCGTATGTGTGTGTGTGTTAGATAGGTCCACTTACACCCAAGCACCAGACTTCCTGTTTACCTCCAGGCGAAGGAAGTGAAAGTCTTGCGCGAGGACAGAGGATGGGATACCATGATCATTATCAGATGTTGCTAATGATGATGATGACAACGATAATCATGATGATAGAAATGGATAACAGTGCTATTAATGAAAACAACAATGTTAATTATGATGAGGATGATGATTTCAATAGTGCAAATGATAACATTGATAATACCTTATCACTACATGTTACTACCATATTACGGTATTACATAATACGATAGGAGATCAACAAGTAAGTATAGACGCAATTTCTCATAGCTATAACTATAGGTTAGGTTGTTGTCAATCTACAATTTACTCAGAGTAGAGCACTGTTTGGTTTTATAAGTTA
>BOPN01001916.1:0-2500 GCA_017312705.2 Penaeus japonicus
AAACATGCCTTGTCTTCGAGGCGAGAATACGAACCAGGGCAATGCAGCTAATCTTCCCATTTCCTGATCTTGCTCCGAATGCAGGCGAAAATAGCAACGACGACCTCAAGTCAGTAAAGTGTTGCAGGTCGTATTGTATAGTTTGGGATTTCGTTTCGTTTCGTTCGAACGGGCGAGGTGGGACGCTTAGATTTCGTTCAGAATCGTTTCGCTCGACAAATGTTCGACTCGCAAGCTTTTTTTTTCATTTGATGAAGGTTCGACTCGTAAACAATTCCCAAATTGCAAATGTTTCACTTATAAAAGTTTGACTCAGCAAATGTTTCACTTACAAAAAAATGACACAATAAACGTTTCACTCACAAAAGTATGACTCAGCAAAGGTTTCACTCACTAAAAGTTCCACTTAATAACGTTTCACTTACAGAAGATTGACTCAGCAAATGTTTCACTCAATAAAAGTTCCACTTAAAAACGTCTCACGAACAAACCTTTCAAATGACAATGTTTTATTCAACAAGGGATCAACGCGCGTTCAACTAGCAAACACTTAATTCACAAACTTTTCGCTCATCAGGGGTTCATCAATCTACATCCGGTTCAATCAATAAAAGTTCAATTCCCATTAGCTTCACATAAAAACCGAACCAAACAAAAGTGCGCCTCACAAACATTTTTGTAACTAAACGTTTCAGTCAACAAAGCTTTGATTTGCAAAAGTTTCACTCAACAGAGGTTCATCATAAGCTGATTTACGTAAAAGCATAAATCTGAGGTATAAGTGCACAATCAAAGGGAATTCTAAATGGATGAAATAATGGATACTTAAATTATAGTGAGTGGGATGACACCTTTTCCGATCTCATTCACCCTCATTAGATATTTAATTTCCTTATCAAAGAGGAATGAAAGGAAATTGAATATCTGATCAACTACCTTAAAGCGAATTAATACCCTGACGATATGATCTTCAAAGCACCTAGGTTATTCTTAGATAATAAAGTATGTTATCCCGCCAAAATTTCTTATGTCCCCTAGGAAGTTAATTACATCAGTATCCCCTATTTTGGACACTTCAGCTTCTTTATTCGAAAACAATGACGTGAGATTCTGAAATATTCTTTCCCTCAAATAAAAATCTGATATAATTTTCACAAATAACTACACTATTGGCATTTCAAAGATGGTATACTTAAATAGCTGTCCTGGATGCAATGCTAAGTAAAGTGGATAAACTTCACGTGAGTTCAAACACAGGATTCTTGAACATATGGGTGAGTCAATAAAAAACAGGCCTACCTTTGACCAAAGCTTCGTTCTCGGCTCTCCGCCAACACCCACACTCAACAAAAAAAACATGCTTACACTCACAATAAAGTCAAAATTCTGTCCATTTCATCCAGCAGGCTCGAACCTCCAGATTTCCGAGTCCCTGTACATCCCTAAGATGAAACCCGAGCTTAACAACCACTTAACAACCACTTTACAACCACTTAACAACCACTTAACAACCACTTAACAACCACTTAACAACCACTTAACAACCACTTAACAACCACTTAACAACCACTTTACAACCACTTAACAACCACTTAACAACCACTTAACAACCACTTAACAACCACTTAACAACCACTTTTCAACCACACAACTCTTCACTGTATGACCCTGTGACCTCTACTGCCCTCTTTGCGTATTAGGTTTGTCTTTAGGTTGTTTTGGTGTGATTTAGTTTTCATATACTTACGTCATTTTTACTCAAATTTCATATACTTTTTACCTATTTGTTGAAGCATTTGAATCTCATTCTCTCTCTCTCTGTCTCTGTCTCCGTCTGTAAGTCTGTCCGTCTGTCTGCCTGTCTGCCTGTCTGTCTGTCTGTCTGTCTGTCTGTCTCTCACTTTATATGGATATATATATATATATATATATATATATATATATATATATATATATATATATATATATATATATATATATATGCATACACACACACACACACACACATATATATATATATATATATATATATATATATATTTATTTATATATACATACATATATATATACATATATGATTTATATATATATATATATATATATACATATATAAACATATACACATATATATGTGTGTGTGTGTGGATATATGTATATATGCATATATATTTCTGTAATAATGATAATGGTTGTAATGATAATAATGTCAATAGTAATATTAATAACGATAACGGTAATAACAACAGTGTCGATTATGACAATGTTTTTATTTCTTTCCCTAAAGAGCGAAATTTAGACATCAGTCCAAACCACAGTGATTGCGTCATGCACTAGTAGTGTCATGCACCAGTTGTGTCATGCACCAGTTGTGTCATGCACCAGTAGTGTCATCCACCAGTAGTGTCATGCACCAGTTGTGTCATGCACCAGTTGTGTCATGCACCAGTAGTGTCATCCACCAGTTGTGTCATGCACCAGTTGTGTCATGCACCAGTTGTGT
>BOPN01001916.1:17500-42500 GCA_017312705.2 Penaeus japonicus
TCTCACCCTCCCATACCTCCCCTCTCCTCCTCTCACCCTTCCTCTCCTCCCCTCTCCTCCTCTCACCCTCCCATACCTCCCCTCTCCTCCTCTCACCCTTCCTCTCCTCCCCTCTCCTCCTCTCACCCTCCCATACCTCCCCTCTCCTCCTCTCACCCTTCCTCTCCTCCCCTCTCCTCCTCTCACCCTCCCATACCTCCCCTCTCCTCCTCTCACCCTTCCTCTCCTCCCCTCTCCTCCTCTCACCCTCCCATACCTCCCCTCTCCTCCTCTCACCCTTCCTCTCCTCCCCTCTCCTCCTCTCACCCTCCCATACCTCCCCTCTCCTCCTCTCACCCTTCCTCTCCTCCCCTCTCCTCCTCTCACCCTCCCATACCTCCCCTCTCCTCCTCTCACCCTTCCTCTCCTCCTCCCTCTTCCCCTCTCCTCCCCTCTCCTCCTCCCTCTTCCCCCTCTCTTCCCCCTCTTCCCCCTACCCCCCTTCTCCGATAACGGGTATAGACTCCATGTGACTGAAGAGCTGGAGGCATAATCCTTCTTACGCCTGACGGATTTCGGATTAAGTAGAAGGTTCTAGAACAGTCTATTGCTGTTCTTCTCTCCTTGCTTCGTACGATTTAGAATGTGCTCGAATCTTCATTTTGTTTTGTTGTTGTTTTTTTTGTGTGTGTGTTTTTGAGGCACTGGGATTTATGTTCGAGTTTGACGTATGAAAACAAACAAAAAAACACACGTGGAGGTACATATGCAATACAGACAAACACACACACACACACACACACACACACACACACACACACACACACACACACACACACACACACACACACACACACACACACACACATATATATATATATATATATATATATATATATATATATATATATATATATATATATATATTCATATATAATCGCATACAGACACACCAACAACACATCAAATGCACTAACAAACTAACATCCTCCCGGACAAACACACACCAAAACATGCATCAGATACACAAACAAACACCTACAAACACACAAACAAACACCTACATTTACACATACAAGCACCAACAAACACACAAACAAACACCCACACACACACAAACAACCACCTACAAACACACAAACAAACACCTACAAACACACAAACAAACACCTACAAACACACAAACAAACACCTACAAACACACAAACAAACACCTACAAACACACAAACAACCACCCACACACACACAAACAACCACCTACAAACACACACAAACAAACACCAACACACACACAAACATAAAAACAAACGCCCAAACAAACATATACATACACAAACACACACCTACAAACACCAACAAACACACAAACAAACACCTACAAACACACAAACAAACACCCACACACACACAAACAACCACCCACACACGCACAAACAACCACCCACACACATACAAACAACCACACACACACACACAAACAAGCACCAACACACACACAAACAAACACCTACAAACACACAAACAACCACCCCCACACACACAAACAACCACCCACACAAACACACAAACAACCACCTACAAACACACAAACAAGCACCAACACACACACAAACACAAAAACAAACGCAGCACAGTCTCCAACACAAACAGCACACCCAACCGACAGCACTCGCTCACTCCCTCGTCAGCTGATCTTTCTGGTTCATTTGCTCATCTATGAATCATCGGTGCAACAAGAATCGGGAGCTGTCTGTTAGTTAATCCTCTTTCAGCGGCGTAATGGAGAATCTAAATCTTTTATAGAGCATCGAAACCCGAGTGATGCTACCCAGAGCGATGCGCACTTTATCTCATGGTTGCTGGGAGATGAGTTGCGCAAATTCTTTTAGAGATATGTGTGGAGGTTGGAGGTGGAGATGCAATAGATTATTGAGGTTTGGGGAGTTTTGTTGATGTTTGTTTGTTTCTTGGTTGAGTACGTAGGTTGTTTTGTTTTTTTTCTTCTTAGGTATATTATTATGTAAGGGAATGAATCTAAAAGGGAGTTGACCTTTTTTTCTTTTTTTTGACCTTTTGTGTAATCTGGTCCTTATTTTTCATTGCAATGATATTAGAAAATATATTTTTATTTTCCTTTTTCTTAAGCACTAGATTCGCTTAATTAAGGAAATGACTCTCCTTGTATTATGTGACGTAGTATATTCTACAATAAAAGACCAATCATTATTCATAAAAGTTCACACACATACACACACACACACACACACACACAGATATATATATATATATATACAT
Organism: Penaeus japonicus; assembly: GCA_017312705.2. Classification (NCBI taxonomy): domain Eukaryota; kingdom Metazoa; phylum Arthropoda; class Malacostraca; order Decapoda; family Penaeidae; genus Penaeus; species Penaeus japonicus. Next base: position 19,776 of record BOPN01001916.1, read on the forward strand.
ATACATATATCCATCAATTCATAACCATAAACATACATGCAAAAACCTTTTCCGAAATCGGATCCCTGGACTCTGTACATCAAATAATCATGTCTGACATTATCACCCTAACTAGATCCTCCTATTAGCGGAAGCGAAGTCCAAATCGCTATTTTTACCTCGCTTTTATTGTGTCCATCAGCTTAAATACTCAAGATAAGCTCCAGTCGTAATATGGGCGCTGAAATGTGACCCCGTAGAAACTTATGAAACATTGGACGATCGGCAGAAGCTAATAGGTTTTCAGTCCATCACTGCTTTGGGCTTAACCAGGTTTAATCCGGTTGTGGGGGTGGGGGTAAGAGGAGGGGTGAGGGGATGGGGGAGTTGAAAGGGGGTTGAGGGGAGGGGGTTGAGGGGGGTGAGGGGAGGGGGTTGAGGGGGTGAGGGGAGGAGGGTTGAGGGGGTAAGAGGGGGTGGGGGAGGGGAGGGGATGGGTTTAGGGGGGTTGAGGGGAGGGGGTTGAGGGGGAGGGGGTGTGAGGGTATTTGTTCGTGTCCATTTGGCTTTGGCTTCGACGTATACAGTATATATATATTGATGTTATGTTGATAAAATACTAAAGCGTTGTGTTATGATATTAAAGTCACGTGACCCTTGTTGTTTAATTAGGTTGGAAATTCCCGTTGGCAGAATTCATTACTAGAATAGTCATTTTTTCCAAACATTTTTTTGTTGTTGTTGTTTTTGTTTTCATGGCTGTCTTAAACACTAATTAGATTAATTATGTTGTTAGCGACGGGTCTATCACATGTAACATCTTAACCATACCACAACATCGTAATTTCTTTCGCATTTTCGTATATGTGATAAATCACATAAACACATTTTCATTTGGATTTCCTCCTCCCTATGTCCCTTCCACCATCCCACCTTTTTATTGAATTATCTTTTCAACCCTCTATTCGTCTATTCATCTACGCTTTCACTGTGCTATTGCATCATTAATGGTGTTGATGAAATAATAAAAAAACAACAACACCAACAAAACAACAGGAATAATAACGATACTGGAGAGGATAATAGGAATCAATATCAAAATGTTGCTAGCAATGGCAGGAAAGAACGTTAGAGATTTATGCACGATGATCATGATGATGATGTGATGTGATATGATGTGATGTTAAGGATGTGATGCTTAGGATAATGCAACTGGGATACTCATTATGCAACAGACAGAAGCCAATTTGTTTTTTTAAGTCTCGTATTATTTATTTTTTTATCTGTATGTATATACATAAATGTATATGTATACATATACACTCACACACACACACACACACACACACACACACACACACACACACACACACACACACATATATATATATATATATATATATATATATATATATATATATATATATATATATATATATACAGTGTATATATATATAAATAGATAGATAGATCCCCACCCACACACCCACCCACACCCTAACACCCACACCCACCCACCCACCCACACCCTAACACCCACACCCACCCACCCACACCCACCCACACCCTAACACCCACCCACCCCCACCCACCCCCACACACACCCACACACCCACCCACACAACTACACAGATGGAGGGAATTGCCACTACCCACATGTATTTCCGCCCTCTGTGTCCCATTCAGAAAAGGTTACATCTCCCACATTCTCTCTTTACCGAATACACGAAAAACCTTCTAGTATTTAACTAAGGGAGAGAGAAACCTTTATCTATTGCTGTCTATCTAGCCATACGTCGTGTTGCACTGGCGGGTGAATCCTGTTCTCTGAAAGTTGATTTGATAACTATTGCAAGTGCAACATGAAGTCATAAAAGTAAATTTATAGGTTGCGGATATATGTTTTACTCTTTCTTTTATCTCTTTCACTTTTTTCTCTCTTTTCTCTCTCTCTCTCATTTTCTCTCTCTTTCCCTCTCCATTCTCTCCGTTTCTTTCCTCTCTCTCCTCTCCGTTCTCTCCCTTTCTCCCTCTATCTCTCCCTCTCCTTTTCTCCCTCTCTCTTCCTTTCTCTCTCTTTCTCTCTCTCCCTTTCTCTCTCTCTCTCCCACTCCGTTCTCTCCTTTTCTCCCTCTCTCTCTCTCTCCGTTTCTCTCTCTCCCTCTCTCCCGTTCTCTCCCTCTCTCTCCCTCTCCCATTCTCTCCCTTTCTCATCTCTCTCCCTTTCTCCATTTCTCTCTCCCGTTCTCTCCCTTTCTCTCTCTCTCTCTCTCTCTCCCTTTCTCCACTTCTCTCTCTCTCTTTCTTTCCCCTTTAATCCAGCAGAGTGTTTTTGCATTATCTACGTCCTAATCTTTTTTAATACTTCTTTCCCAGACTTAATGATAATTCCCTTATGTCATGTCTGGTAATGCTTTACTGTCTGACATTCTGTTAAAAAGCTGTCTGTTATATTAAAACACTGTCTGTCTGCCATATTCTGTCATCTTGTCTGTCATTCTATCTGCGTGTCATATTGTCATATTCTGTCTGCGTGTCATCATGTATGTTATTTTGTCTGCGTGTCAGCATGTCTGTTATTTTGTTTGCGTGTCATATTGTCAGTCAATCTGTCTGTGTGCCATTATGTCTGTCATTCTGTGTGCGTGTCCTCCTGTCTGTCATTCTGTTTGCGTGTCATATTGTTTGTGAATCTGTCTGCGTGTCATTATGTCTGTTATTTTGTCTGCGTGTCATATTGTCAGTAAATCTGTCTGCGTGTCATATTGTCTGTCAGATTTTGTATGTGTGTCATCCTGTCTGTCTTTCTGTCTGCGTGTCATATTGTCAGTCAATCTGTCTGCGTGTAATCATGTCTGTCATACTCAGCCGATTATCCTCTCTGTCTGTCACATTCGAAATATATGAAACGCATTTCTTTGACCTGCAACATGCAACAATACCACAAAAGCGTCATAATTGAGACATCAAGATACGCAAATAAACTGGACAGCATATAAAATCCAGCCCTCACCTAAAAAAAAAAAAAAAAAAAAAAAAAAAATAAATAAATAAATAGACTAGAAGACTAGAACAAACTGATAAAAACAAATACGACAAATAGAACATAAACAAATACGAAGAGAAGGTATTCATGTGTAATGAAAGTCAAAGAGTCAATGATAAACAAACAAACAACATACAATATTCTGTTGACGAAATTAAAAGATATATATATAAATATTTTATCTCTTTGTTTACGCAGAAAAGTTAGTCTTACTTTATATATAACCATCATTATCATTTTTAGGTCATTAAAAAATATATATATGGTGATCACTATCACTGTCACTATCAAACTATCATTATGATATATGGTAAATGTTTACGCTAATGACTATGTGGAATTTCGTAAAAATAAACTACTTTTTTTTTCAAATTAACGAATCATTATGGCTTAAGAATACTGAAAAATTCTCTGGTTTCGTTCAATCTTGACTTCCTCTTGCACGAATTAGAATGGAATAGGGTGAAGGGGATGAAGTCAGTCATCAACATCAGAATCGAGTTAAAGAGAATTAGTTGAAAACGTAACATAGAATCAAGCGTAATTAGAATAACAATTACACACACACACACACACACACACACACACACATACACACACATACACACACACACACACACACACACACACACACACACACACACACACATATATATGTATATATATATATATATATATATATATATATATATATACATATGTATGTATATTATGTCTGAAGTCAGAGTCGTCTGAGGTTGCGACGAAACTCGCGTCAAATTGCAACGAATTGCAAGAGCGACAACTTTCACCCCAACGCTGCCAGACGCACGAGAACAGCACGCGTGTGAGTTGCCAAATGTCGCGATAAACCACATTCCTTAAAAAAAATCAGCATTTACCTTAAATTTGCAATTGATTCAATGTTGCAATCCAAAGCTATGAATGAACCGGAAATCACTCACCACGTGAATAAAATCCTCATTTTTTCGTGTAAATTAATCCACTATAATTTATAATCAGCTGATTGAAGGCCGGAAATGATATAGACAAAATAGCTTTTAAAATTGTCTAATCTACTGAATGATTTTTTTTCTCGAAATTTCAAAAATAATTGAATAAAAAAATAATAATTTTGTTGTAGTTGACATTATCATCAATGATAAGGAACCAACATATGCAATGTAATGATGATCATTATTAATATAATTTTGAATATCATTATGTAATCTTCAGTAATAGTAATAGGGATAATGGTGATAATGATAATAGTTATGATAACAATAATGATGATGATAATGATTGACAATGTTAATGATAATGATTGTGACAATGATAATGATTGTGGCATGATAGTAATTGTGACAATGATAATGATTGTGGCAATGATGGTGATAGTTATGATGATAATAGTAATAGTAATGATGATAATCATGACAACAACAATAAAAACAAAATGACAATAATGATGCTGATAATATTGCTAATGATGATAATCATGAAATAATGATATTGATGATGATAATAATGACGATGTTAATGATGATAATAATAATAATAATGATAACAATAATAATAATAATAATGATGATAATGATGAGGATAATAATAATTATTATGAAATTGATAATAAAAATTATATGTATCATATTAATATGATATATATCATATTATTATATTAGATAGATATATTATATTAACAATAACAATAATGACGATAATGATATTGATAACGATAAAAGTAATAATAATGATGATGATAAAATCAATGATGACGATAATGAAGTTAAAAATGATAATGATGACAATGACAGTAATAATTCAAAATTCATCATGATTATCATTACTATATTTCTCACCCTTTCTAAACCAAGTTTATGATGATAAATATGCAATGCATCCAACAGAATCAATACCATAATTCTATACAATATAATTCTATATAATATTCTATATAATTATATTCTATATAATATTCTATATTCTATATAATATTCTATATAATATTCTATATAATATTCTATTCTATATAATAGTCTATAATATAATATTCTATATAATATTCTATATAATTCTATATAATATAATTCTATACAATATAATTCATGGTATTTTGTGCAGCTTGCCATGACATTTCCCTCTTGCAATTAACCTATTAACAACCTTTTCAGAAACAACACAGAACAACCAGTCAAAAGAGAAGTTTGGTAACGCTATTTTAGAATGTATCTTTTTTTTATAACATGTTGCTATAGGACTGTTTTCAAGCTGGGCAATTGCAGTCGTGTTGTCTGAATTAATAACGATCTCAGAATGGCCTCAACTAAGAATGTGAGAATTATTTAAACATGGAACATACAGATCGTTGATGGATGCTAAAACAGTACAAGCACGCCCACATACGCGCTCATACATTTATATAAATATGCACATATATATACATATACATATATACATACATACATACATACATATATATATATATATATATATATATATATATATATATATATATATATATATATATATATATGTGTGTGTGTGTGTGTGTGTGTGTGTGTGTGTGTGTGTGTGTGTGTGTGTGTGTGTATATACACATATATATTTATGTATTTATACATACATACACATATATGTATGTTTACATACATACTCAACTACATGTATGTGTGCGTGCGTATGTGTTCGTAAATAAGCATAAACACGCCCTGTCTGACTCGCCATCAGTTCCACAACGAGATATTAGCATGACAATCCGAGCAAGAGCGTAACAGCGGCGGCCATTGACGTGGGAAACGGGTTCGAGTGGCACTGACGGTATCAGTGTTGTCTCAGCTGTTCTATCGGGCGTCGCTGAATCCCCTTCGCCACGGCGCTTACTGGGGGGAGGGGGAGGGGGGAGCAGAGGGTTTAGAATCCTTTGCTCGAGAGCTCCTGTCACCCTCGGCTGGGCTTTCAGTTTGGTAGCTTTTTGCTTGTCTTTTTTTTTTTTTTTTTTTTTTTTTTTTTTGAGAGGGGGGTGTTTGGAGGTGTGGGGTGGGGGTGTGGGGTGTGGGGACGGGGTGGAGGCGGGGTGGGAGTTTGATTTATGTTTTGGCCGTTTCGTTTTTTGGTTGTATGTATTTTGTGTTTTGATTCTTTCTCTCCTTTTCTGGTCTCTCTGCATCGCTCTTTCTCTCTCTCTCTCTCTATCTTCCTCTCTCTTCTCTTTCCCTCCCTTCTTTCTTTCTCTGTCTCTACCTCTTTCATCTCCCCCTCTCTTTGCAATCCTCTTCTCTCTCTCTTTCTCTTCTCCCCTCTCTCTTCCCTCCTTTCTCTATTTCTCTATCCCTATCTCATTCATCTCCCCCTCTCTTTCTCTCTTTCTCTTCTCCCCCTCTTTCTTTCCCCCTTTCTCTCATTCTCCATCTCCATCTCTATCTCTCTCATCTCCCCCTCTCTCTTCACTCCTCTCCTCTCTCTCCCAATCTCTCTCTTTCTCTCCCCTTGTCCTTATTACCGTCTTCACAAATCTTTTCATGGCGCAATATGCATTTCATGAATATGCATTTCAAAACAAGCAGATCATCCACCCTTTGCCAGACAAGATCGTTGTTGAGGAATGTGAAAATTGACGCGAGAGGAATGACTGAATTGAACTTTTTTAAAGAATGGTTTAGTTATACCTACAATATTCACAATGAAAATGTGTGTTGACTTTTTTTTTTTTTTTTTTTTTTTTTTTTTGTGGATATAACGATTTATCTTAGTGTTTGATATGATATCAAGAAATACTTCCATAACAGCTATGATACTGTCTATATATATATATATATATATATATATATATATATATATATATCTGTCTGTTTGCTCTCTCTCGAATCTCTTTTACGTATAAGTGTAATATGTTCCGTAAACATACTTATATATCACCAAATCGATTCAAGACGAGGAAAAAGAAAAGAAAGAAGAAAATGCCATGTTTATCTATCTATCTATCTCCGACTTTCAATAAAAAGAAGAAGGAAAAAATAAAAAAAAGGTAAAGAGAAAAGTACACGATACACTCAAGCGGTAAGCCGGTAGGCGTTATGGAGCCAGGCAGTTGGGCCATAAAAGCTGGTTTTACTGCCTCGTCCTTCTCTCCACTTTCCCCCCTCTCCCCTCATCTCTCTCTCTCTCTCTCTGCTCTCATCTCTCTCTCCGCTCATCTCTCTCTCTGCACTTATCTCTCTCCGATCATCTCTCTCTCTCCCGTCCTCTCTCTCTCTCTCTCTCTCTCTCTCTCTCTCTCTCTCTCTCTCTCCTCATCTCTCTCTCTCTCTCTCCGCTTACCTCTCTCTCCTCTCCTCTCTCTCTCCGCTCATCTCTCTCTCCGCTTATTTCTCTCTCTCCGCTCATCTCTCTCTCCGCTCATCTCTCTCTCCGATTATTTCTCTCTCTCCGCTCATCTCTCTCTCCGATTATTTCTCTCTCTCCGCTCATCTCTCTCTCCGATTATTTCTCTCTCTCCGCTCATCTCTCTCTCCGATTATTTCTCTCTCTCCGCTCATCTCTCTATAGGTGTTCTTCTCTCCTTCATCTCTCTCCGCTCATCTCTCTCTCCGATTATTTCTCTCTCTCCGCTCATCTCTCTCTCTCCGCTCATCTCTCTCTCCGATTATTTCTCTCTCTCCGCTCATCTCTCTCTCCGATTATTTCTCTCTCTCCGCTCATCTCTCTCTCTCCGCTCATCTCTCTCTCTCCGCTCATCTCTCTCTCCGATTATTTCTCTCTCTCCGCTCATCTCTCTCTCCGATTATTTCTCTCTCTCCGCTCATCTCTCTCTCTCCGCTCATCTCTCTCTCCGATTATTTCTCTCTCTCCGCTCATCTCTCTCTCCGATTATTTCTCTCTCTCCGCTCATCTCTCTCTCCGATTATTTCTCTCTCTCCGCTCATCTCTCTCTCCGATTATTTCTCTCTCTCCGCTCATCTCTCTCTCCGATTATTTCTCTCTCTCCGCTCATCTCTCTCTCCGATTATTTCTCTCTCTCCGTTCATCTCTCTCCGATTATTTCTCTCTCTCCGCTCATCTCTCTCTCCGATTATTTCTCTCTCTCCGCTCATCTCTCTCTCTCCGCTCATCTCTCTCTCCGATTATTTCTCTCTCTCAAGCTCATCTCCGATTATTTCTCTCTCTCCGCTCATCTCTCTCTCTCCGCTCATCTCTCTCTCTCCGCTCATCTCTCTCTCCGATTATTTCTCTCTCTCCGCTCATCTCTCTCTCTCCGCTCATCTCTCTCTCCGATTATTTCTCTCTCTCCGCTCATCTCTCTCTCCGATTATTTCTCTCTCTCCGCTCATCTCTCTCTCTCCGCTCATCTCTCTCCGATTATTTCTCTCTCTCCGCTCATCTCTCTCTCCGATTATTTCTCTCTCTCTCCGCTCATCTCTCTCCGATTGCTTCTCTCTCTCGCTCATCTCTCTCTCCGATTATTTCTCTCTCTCCGCTCATCTCTCTCTCCGATTATTTCTCTCTCTCCGCTCATCTCTCTCTCCGATTATTTCTCTCTCTCCGCTCATCTCTCTCTCCGATTATTTCTCTCTCTCCGCTCATCTCTCTCTCCGATTATTTCTCTCTCTCCGCTCATCTCTCTCTCCGATTATTTCTCTCTCTCCGCTCATCTCTCTCTCCGATTATTTCTCTCTCTCCGCTCATCTCTCTCTCTCCGCTCATCTCTCTCTCCGATTATTTCTCTCTCTCCGCTCATCTCTCTCTCCGCTCATCTCTCTCTCCGATTATTTCTCTCTCTCCGCTCATCTCTCTCTCTCCGATTATTTCTCTCTCTCCGCTCATCTCTCTCTCCGATTATTTCTCTCAACTCATCTCTCTCTCCACTCATCTCTCTCTCCGATTATTTCTCTCTCTCCGCTCATCTCTCTCTCTCCGCTCTCTCTCTCTCTCTCCGCTCATCTCTCTCTCCGATTATTTCTCTCTCTCCGCTCATCTCTCTCTCTCCGCTCATCTCTCTCTCCGATTATTTCTCTCTCTCCGCTCATCTCTCTCTCCGATTATTTCTCTCTCTCCGCTCATCTCTCTCTCTCTCTCTCTCTCTCTCTCTCTCTCTCTCTCTCTCTCTCCGCTCATCTCTCTCTCCGATTATTTCTCTCTCTCCGCTCATCTCTCTCTCTCCGCTCATCTCTCTCTCTCCGCTCATCTCTCTCTCCGATTATTTCTCTCTCTCCGCTCATCTCTCTCTCCGATTATTTCTCTCTCTCCGCTCATCTCTCTCTCTCCGCTCATCTCTCTCTCCGATTATTTCTCTCTCTCCGCTCATCTCTCTCTCCGATTATTTCTCTCTCTCCGCTCATCTCTCTCTCCGATTATTTCTCTCTCTCCGCTCATCTCTCTCTCCGATTATTTCTCTCTCTCCGCTCATCTCTCTCTCCGATTATTTCTCTCTCTCCGCTCATCTCTCTCTCCGATTATTTCTCTCTCTCCGCTCATCTCTCTCTCCGATTATTTCTCTCTCTCCGCGCATCTCTCTCTCTCTCCGCTCATCTCTCTCTCCGATTATTTCTCTCTCTCCGCTCATCTCTCTCTCCGATTATTTCTCTCTCTCCGCTCATCTCTCTCTCCGATTATTTCTCTCTCTCCGCTCATCTCTCTCTCTCCGGTCTGTTCTCTCTCGGCTCATCTCTCTCTCCGCTCATCTCTCTCTCCGATTATTTCTCTCTCTCCACTCATCTCTCTCTCCGATTATTTCTCTCTCTCCGCTCTCTCTCTCCGCTCATCTCTCTCTCCGATTATTTCTCTCTCTCCGCTCATCTCTCTCTCTCCGCTCATCTCTCTCTCCGATTATTTCTCTCTCTCCGCTCATCTCTCTCTCCGATTATTTCTCTCTCTCCGCTCATCTCTCTCTCCGCTCATCTCTCTCTCCGCTCATCTCTCTCTCCGATTATTTCTCTCTCTCCGCTCATCTCTCTCTCCGATTATTTCTCTCTCTCCGCTCATCTCTCTCCGCTCATCTCTCTCTCTCCGCTCATCTCTCTCTCCGATTATTTCTCTCTCTCCGCTCATCTCTCTCTCCGATTATTTCTCTCTCTCCGCTCATCTCTCTCTCCGATTATTTCTCTCTCTCCGCTCATCTCTCTCTCCGATTATTTCTCTCTCTCCGCTCATCTCTCTCTCCGATTATTTCTCTCTCTCCGCTCATCTCTCTCTCTCCGCTCATCTCTCTCTCCCCTCATCTCTCTCTCCGCTCATCTCTCTCTCCGCTCATCTCTCTCTCCGCTCATCTCTCTCTCCGATTATTTCTCTCTCTCCGCTCATCTCTCTCTCCGATTATTTCTCTCTCTCAGCTCATCTCTCTCTCCGCTCATCTCTCTCTCTCCGCTCATCTCTCTCTCCGATTATTTCTCTCTCTCCGCTCATCTCTCTCTCCGATTATTTCTCTCTCTCCACTCATCTCTCTCCGGTGTCTGCTACTCTCTCTCCGCTCATCTCTCTCTCCGATTATTTCTCTCTCTCCGCTCATCTCTCTCTCCGATTATTTCTCTCTCTCCGCTCATCTCTCTCTCCGATTATTTCTCTCTCTCCGCTCATCTCTCTCTCCGATTATTTCTCTCTCTCCGCTCATCTCTCTCTCCGATTATTTCTCTCTCTCCGCTCATCTCTCTCTCCGATTATTTCTCTCTCTCCGCTCATCTCTCTCTCCGATTATTTCTCTCTCTCCGCTCATCTCTCTCTCCGATTATTTCTCTCTCTCCGCTCATCTCTCTCTCCGATTATTTCTCTCTCTCCGCTCATCTCTCTCTCCGATTATTTCTCTCTCCGCTGTCTCTCTCTCTCCGGTCATTCTCTCTCTCCGCTCATCTCTCTCCGCTCATCTCTCTCTCCGATTATTTCTCTCTCTCCGCTCATCTCTCTCTCTCCGCTCATCTCTCTCTCCGATTATTTCTCTCTCTCCGCTCATCTCTCTCTCTCCGCTCATCTCTCTCTCCGATTATTTCTCTCTCTCCGCTCATCTCTCTCTCCGATTATTTCTCTCTCTCCGCTCATCTCTCTCTCCGATTATTTCTCTCTCCGCTCATCTCTCTCTCCGCTCATCTCTCTCTCCGATTATTTCTCTCTCTCCGCTCATCTCTCTCTCTCCGCTCATCTCTCTCTCCGATTATTTCTCTCTCTCCGCTCATCTCTCTCTCTCCGCTCATCTCTCTCTCCGATTATTTCTCTCTCTCCGCTCATCTCTCTCTCCGATTATTTCTCTCTCTCCGCTCATCTCTCTCTCCGATTATTTCTCTCTCTCCGCTCATCTCTCTCTCCGATTATTTCTCTCTCTCCGCTCATCTCTCTCTCCGATTATTTCTCTCTCTCCGCTCATCTCTCTCTCCGCTCATCTCTCTCTCCGATTATTTCTCTCTCTCCGCTCATCTCTCTCTCCGATTATTTCTCTCTCTCCGCTCATCTCTCTCTCCGATTATTTCTCTCTCTCCGCTCATCTCTCTCTCCGATTATTTCTCTCTCTCCGCTCATCTCTCTCTCTCCGCTCATCTCTCTCTCCGATTATTTCTCTCTCTCCGCTCATCTCTCTCTCCGATTATTTCTCTCTCTCCGCTCATCTCTCTCTCCGATTATTTCTCTCTCTCCGCTCATCTCTCTCTCCGATTATTTCTCTCTCTCCGCTCATCTCTCTCTCCGATTATTTCTCTCTCTCCGCTCATCTCTCTCTCCGCTCATCTCTCTCTCCGATTATTTCTCTCTCTCCGCTCATCTCTCTCTCCGATTATTTCTCTCTCTCCGCTCATCTCTCTCTCCGATTATTTCTCTCTCTCCGCTCATCTCTCTCTCCGATTATTTCTCTCTCTCCGCTCATCTCTCTCTCCGATTATTTCTCTCTCTTCGCTCATCTCTCTCTCCGATTATTTCTCTCTCTCCGATTATTTCTCTCTCTCCGCTCATCTCTCTCTCCGATTATTTCTCTCTCTCCGCTCATCTTTCTCTCCGATTATTTCTCTCTCTCCGCTCATCTCTCTCTCCGCTCATCTCTCTCTCCGATTATATCTCTCTCTCCGCTCATCTCTCTCTCCGATTATTTCTCTCTCTCCGCTCATCTCTCTCTCCGATTATTTCTCTCTCTCCGCTCATCTCTCTCTCCGATTATTTCTCTCTCTCCGCTCATCTCTCTCTCCGCTCATCTCTCTCTCCGATTATTTCTCTCTCTCAGCTCTGTCTCTCTCTCTCCGCTCATCTCTCTCTCCCGTTATTTATCTCTCTCCGCTCTTCTCTCTCTCCGATTATTTCTCTCTCTCCGCTCATCTCTCTCTCCGCTCATCTCTCTCTCCGATTATTTCTCTCTCTCCGTTCATCTCTCTCCGATTATTTCTCTCTCTCCGCTCATCTCTCTCTCCGATTATTTCTCTCTCCATCATCTCTCTCTCTCCGATTATTTCTCTCTCTCCGCTCATCTCTCTCTCCGATTATTTCTCTCTCTTCGCTCATCTCTCTCCAAATTATTTCTCTCTCTCCGCTCATCTCTCTCTCCGATTATTTCTCTCTCCGCTCATCTTTCTCCGATTATTTCTCTCTCTCAACTCATCTCTTTCGCTCATCTCTCTCTCCGATTATATCTACTCTCTCCGCTCATCTCTCTCTCCGATTATTGCCTCTCTCTCATCATCTCGATTATTCTATCTCTCCGCTCATCTCTCTCTCCGATTGGCCTTTACTCTCTCTCCGTTCATCTCTCTCCGATTATTTCTCTCTCTCCGCTCATCTCTCTCTCCGATTATTTCTCTCTCTCCGCTCATCTCTCTCCGCTCATCTCTCTCTCCGATTATTTCTCTCTCTCCGCTCATCTCTCTCCGCTCATCTCTCTCTCCGATTATTTCTCTCTCTCCGCTCATCTCTCTCTCCGATTATTTCTCTCTCTCCGCTCATCTCTCTCTCCGATTATTTCTCTCTCTCCGCTCATCTCTCTCTCCGCTCATCTCTCTCTCTCCGCTCATCTCTCTCTCCGATTATTTCTCTCTCTCCGCTCATCTCTCTCTCCGATTATTTCTCTCTCTCCGCTCATCTCTCTCTCTCCACTCATCTCTCTCTCCGATTATTTCTCTCTCTCCGCTCATCTCTCTCTCCGATTATTTCTCTCTCTCCGCTCATCTCTCTCTCCGATTATTTCTCTCTCTCCGCTCATCTCTCTCTCCGATTATTTCTCTCTCTCCGCTCATCTCTCTCTCTCCGCTCATCTCTCTCTCCGATTATTTCTCTCTCTCCGCTCATCTCTCTCTCTCCGCTCATCTCTCTCTCCGATTATTTCTCTCTCTCCGCTCATCTCTCTCTCCGATTATTTCTCTCTCTCCGCTCATCTCTCTCTCCGCTCATCTCTCTCTCCGCTCATCTCTCTCTCTGCCCTCATCTCTCTCCGCTCATCTCTCTCTCTCCGCTCATCTCTCTCTCCGATTATTTCTCTCTCTCCGCTCATCTCTCTCTCCGATTATTTCTCTCTCTCCGCTCATCTCTCTCTCTGCCCTCATCTCTCTCCGCGCATCTCTCTCTCTCTCCGCTCATCTCTCTCTCCGATTATTTCTCTCTCTCCGCTCATCTCTCTCTCCGATTATTTCTCTCTCTCCGCTCATCTCTCTCTCTCCGCTCATCTCTCTCTCTCCGCTCATCTCTCTCTCCGATTATTTCTCTCTCTCCGCTCATCTCTCTCTCTCTCTCTCTCTCTCTCTCTCTCTCTCTCTCTCCGCTCATCTCTCTCTCTCCGCTCATCTCTCTCTCCGATTATCTCTCTCTCTCCGCTCATCTCTCTCTCCGATTATTTCTCTCTCTCCGCTCATCTCTCTCTCCGATTATTTCTCTCTCTCCGCTCATCTCTCTCTCCGCTCATCTCTCTCTCTCCGCTCATCTCTCTCTCCGATTATTTCTCTCTCTCCGCTCATCTCTCTCTCCGATTATTTCTCTCTCTCCGCTCATCTCTCTCTCCGATTATCTCTCTCTCTCCGCTCATCTCTCTCTCTCCGCTCATCTCTCTCTCCAATTCTTCTCTCTCTCCGCTCATCCTCTCTCCGGTGTTCTCTCCTCTCCCGCTCATCTCTCTCTCCGATTATTTCTCTCTCTCCGCTCATCTCTCTCTCCGATTATTTCTCTCTCCGCTCACCTCTCTCCCTTATTTCTCTCTCTCCGCTCATCTCTCTCTCCGCTCATCTCTCTCTCCGATTATTTCTCTCTCTCCGCTCATCTCTCTCTCTCCGCTCATCTCTCTCTCCGCTTATTTCTCTCTCTCCGCTCATCTCTCTCTCCGATTATTTCTCTCTCTCCGCTCATCTCTCTCTCCGCTCATCTCTCTCTCTCTCCTCCTCTCTCTCTCTCCGCTCATCTCTCTCTCTCCGCTCATCTCTCTCTCCGATTATTTCTCTCTCTCCGCTCATCTCTCTCTCTCCGCTCATCTCTCTCTCTCCGCTCATCTCTCTCTCCGATTATTTCTCTCTCTCCGCTCATCTCTCTCTCTCCGATTATTTCTCTCTCTCCGCTCATCTCTCTCCAGATTATTTCTCTCTCTCACTCGCCCTCTCTCTCCGATTATTTCTCTCTCTCCGCTCATCTCTCTCTCTCCGATTATTTCTCTCTCTCCGCTCATCTCTCTCTCCGATTATTTCTCTCTCTCCGCTCATCTCTCTCTCCGATTATTTCTCTCTCTCCGCTCATCTCTCTCTCCGATTATTTCTCTCTCTCCGCTCATCTCTCTCTCCGATTATTTCTCTCTCTCTCTCTCTCTCTCTCTCTCTCTCTCTCTCTCTCTCCGATTATTTCTCTCTCTCCGCTCATCTCTCTCTCCGATTATTTCTCTCTCTCCGCTCATCTCTCTCTCTCCGCTCATCTCTCTCTCCGATTATTTCTCTCTCTCCGCTCATCTCTCTCTCCGATTATTTCTCTCTCTCCGCTCATCTCTCTCTCCGATTATTTCTCTCTCTCCGCTCATCTCTCTCTCCGATTATTTCTCTCTCTCCGCTCATCTCTCTCCGCTCATCTCTCTCTCCGATTATTTCTCTCTCTCCGCTCATCTCTCTCTCCGATTATTTCTCTCTCTCCGCTCATCTCTCTCTCCGCTCATCTCTCTCTCCGATTATTTCTCTCTCTCCGCTCATCTCTCTCTCCGATTATTTCTCTCTCTCCGCTCATCTCTCTCTCCCATTATTTCTCTCTCTCACATCGCTCTCTCTCCGATTATTTCTCTCTCCGCTCATCTCTCTCTCCGATTATTTCTCTCTCTCCGCTCATCTCTCTCTCCCGATTATTTTCTCTCTCTCAGCTCATCTCTCTCCGATTATTTCTCTCTCTCCACTCATCTCTCTCTCCGATTATTTCTCTCTCTCCGCTCATCTCTCTCTCTCCGCTCATCTCTCTCTCCGATTATTTCTCTCTCTCCGCTCATCTCTCTCTCCGATTATTTCTCTCTCTCCGCTCATCTCTCTCTCCGCTCATCTCTCTCTCTCCGCTCATCTCTCTCTCCGATTATTTCTCTCTCTCCGCTCATCTCTCTCTCCGATTATTTCTCTCTCTCCGCTCATCTCTCTCTCTCTCTCCGCTCATCTCTCTCCGATTGTTCTCTCTCTCCACTCATCTCTCTCTCCGATTATTTCTCTCTCTCCGCTCATCTCTCTCTCCGATTATTTCTCTCTCTCCGCTCATCTCTCTCTCCGATTATTTCTCTCTCTCCGCTCATCTCTCTCTCCGATTATTTCTCTCTCTCCGCTCATCTCTCTCTCCGATTATTTCTCTCTCTCCGCTCATCTCTCTCTCCGATTATTTCTCTCTCTCCGCTCATCTCTCTCTCTCCGCTCATCTCTCTCTCCGATTATTTCTCTCTCTCCGCTCATCTCTCTCTCCGATTATTTCTCTCTCTCCGCTCATCTCTCTCTCCGATTATTTCTCTCTCTCCGCTCATCTCTCTCTCCGATTATTTCTCTCTCTCCGCTCATCTCTCTCTCCGCTCATCTCTCTCTCCGATTATTTCTCTCTCTCCGCTCATCTCTCTCTCCGATTATTTCTCTCTCTCCGCTCATCTCTCTCCGCTCATCTCTCTCTCCGATTATTTCTCTCTCTCCGCTCATCTCTCTCTCTCCGCTCATCTCTCTCTCCGATTATTTCTCTCTCTCCGCTCATCTCTCTCTCCGATTATTTCTCTCTCTCCGCTCATCTCTCTCTCCGCTCATCTCTCTCTCTCCGCTCATCTCTCTCTCCGATTATTTCTCTCTCTCCGCTCATCTCTCTCTCCGATTATTTCTCTCTCTCCGCTCATCTCTCTCTCCGCTCATCTCTCTCTCTCCGCTCATCTCTCTCTCCGATTATATCTCTCTCTCCGCTCATCTCTCTCTCCGATTATTTCTCTCTCTCCGCTCATCTCTCTCTCCGATTATTTCTCTCTCTCCGCTCATCTCTCTCTCCGATTATTTCTCTCTCTCCGCTCATCTCTCTCTCCGCTCATTTCTCTCTCTCCGCTCATCTCTCTCTCTCCGCTCATCTCTCTCTCCGATTATTTCTCTCTCTCCGCTCATCTCTCTCTCCGATTATTTCTCTCTCTCCGCTCATCTCTCTCTCCGATTATTTCTCTCTCTCCGCTCATCTCTCTCTCTCCGCTCATCTCTCTCTCCGCTCATCTCTCTCTCCGATTATTTCTCTCTCTCCGCTCATCTCTCTCTCTCCGCTCATCTCTCTCTCCGATTATTTCTCTCTCTCCGCTCATCTCTCTCTCCGATTATTTCTCTCTCTCCGCTCATCTCTCTCTCCGATTATTTCTCTCTCTCCGCTCATCTCTCTCTCCGATTATTTCTCTCTCTCCGCTCATCTCTCTCTCTCTCTCTCTCTCTCTCTCTCCAGCCTTTCCTCCTTCCCTCCTTCTTCCCTCTCTATCCCGAACTCACTCCGCTCAATTCGTCACAAACATAATCTCAAAAATGTCCTGCAACATCCCGCCCCGAGAGGCAAGCGGTATATCGATCACCAGAGAACTTGTAAGCTCAGGGATTTTACAGGACGTCCGAAAAACCATAACTTATTGAGGTCCATCCATCTTTCCCCTCATCTCTCTCTCCGCTCATCTCTCTCTCCGCTCATCTCTCTCTCTCTCCTCTCTTCTCTCTCTCCTCTCCCTTCTCCCCTCACCTTTCTCTCCGCTCATCTCTCTCCCCTCACCTATCTCTTCCCTCATCTCTCTATCTTCTCCCTCCCCTCTCTCTCCTCCCTCTTGCTACCATTCATCCTCTCTCTTGCTTCGTTTACTTCGCTTGCCTCGCTTTTCACTTTCCCTCCTCTCTCTCTCTCTCTCTCTCTCTCTCTCTCTCTCTCTCTCTCTCTCTCTCTCTCTCTCTCTCTCTCTCTCTCTCTCTCTCTCTCTCTCTCTCTCTTTCCACTCTCCGAGCTTGCATACTCTCCCCTCTCTCTCTCACCTCTTTCACTTCCCTCCCCTCATCCCTAACACCCTGTTTATTTATTTTTTCTTCCCTATCCCTTCTCTCTTCCCCTTCCTTCAATCCCTTACTTTATCTTCTCCACTTCCTTCTCTTCCTTTTCTTATTCCTTATCCTCCTCTCTCATCCCTTCCTTTTCTCATTCCTCATCCTCCTCTCTCATCTCTTCCCTCCTCCCACCCCTCATCCTCTCCCTCCTTCTACCTGCACCAAGCACCCCCCCCCCTTCCCCTCCCCCACCCTACCTCCTCCAAGCACCCCCTTCCCTTCCCCCTCCCCCCCCCCCATCCACCTACTTCAAGCACCTCCCCTCTACCTCCTCCATGCACCCCCAACCAATCCCCTCCCTCCTCCCATCCCTCCTCCTCCTCCCCCTCTCCTACTTCAAGCCCCCCTTCCCCCCTCCCCCTCCCCTCCAAACACTCCCTCCTCCTCCCCCTCTCCTACTTCAAGCACCCCTTCTCCCCTCCCTCCTCCAACCCCTCCTCCTCCTCCCCCTCTCCTACTTCAAGCACCCCTTCCCCCCCTCCCCCTCCCCTCCAAACACCCCCTCTTCACTCCTCGCTTCCTCCCACCCCTCCACCTCCCCTCTCTCACTTCCAAGCACCCCTTCCCCCCTCCCCCTCCCCTCCAAACACCCCCTCTTCCTCCCTCCTTCCTCCCACCCCTCCACCTCCTCCCCCTCTCCTACTTCAAGCACCCCTTCCCCCCCTCCCCCTCCCCTCCAAACACCCCCTCTTCCTCCCTCCTTCCCTCCAACGCTCTCCCTGCCCCGGGGCTATCACTCAACAGCACCCGCAGTGACCTGACTTGGAAGGACGTTCTTGATCCTTCCCCTCACCCCCCCCCCCTCCCTCCCTCCTCGTCCATCTTCCCTCTGTCTTCCCTCCTCCCTCCCCCCTTCGCCCATCTTCCCTCTCTCATCTCTTCCCTCCTTCCTCCCTCATCTCTTTCCCTCCTCTTTCCTCATCTCTTTCCCTTCTCTTTCCCTCCTCTTTCCTCATCTCTTCCCTTCTCTTTCCTCATCTCTTCCTTCATCTCTTCTCTCCTCTTTCCTCATCTCTTTCCTTCCTCTTTCCTCATCTCTTTCCCTCCTCTTCTCTCCTCTCTTCCCTCGTCTTCTCTTTTTTTCTTATGCCCCTTCCCTCCTTCTAAAATATTTCCCTTCTCCCTTCTGCATTCCCTTCTCCCGCTCTTTCTCCCCATTCCTCTCTCTCCCTTCCTTCCTCCTTCTTCTCTCTCCCTTCCCTCCTCCCATCCCCATCCTCCCTCCTTCCTTCTGCCTTCCCTCCTCCCACTCTTCCTCTCTTTCCCTTCCCCCATCCTCCCTCTCTCTCTTTTCCCTCCCCTACTCCCTCCCTCCCCCTCCCTACCACCCCTCCCTTCCCTCTTCCCTCCCTCCCCCTTCCTACCACCCCCTCTCGCCCATCCTCCCTCCCTCCCTCATCCTTCTCTCCTCCCTCCCTCCCTATTCCATCCATCCTCCCCCTCCTTCCCTCCCTCCCCCCATCCTCCCTCAAGACAAAACAACACACATAACACCCGAAGACAAAACATAACACATACAACTCCTCAATACACACACACACAAACACAAACACATAAACACACACAAACACATACACACACACACTCACATGCATACACAACCCCCCCACACACACACACAGCCCCCAACCCCCCCACACACACAACCCCCCCTCCCCCCACCCCCCCATCCCACACACACACACGCACACAGCGGCGGAAATGAAAGCAAATTGTTGCCAGTGAAGCGTCCTTGTTCTTGACTGCGATGGAAGGAGACAAGAGCATTCAAGGATAATGCTCACTCTCGCCAAGATTGCAATGTACTAGTCAAGATGAAGCTCACAAGGATCCCTCATTTGCATATTAATTAGGTCGTAGCACCTAGTTTGCAAGAGGGAGGGGACGAACCTACTTGTCCTGGGAAGATCACCTTAATTATTACGTTCGTTCACGTTGAATGTTATTCATCTTTTCTTTTTTTTTATGTATGAATGTATGTAATCTTATTGGGTTTTCTTATATTAGTTTAAGGGTAGGGGAGGGGGTGGGTGGTGGTGTAGGGGTGGGGGAGTAAGGGTGGGGGAGTAAGGGTGAGGGAGGGGAAGGGTGGTGGGTAAGGGTGGGGAGGGGAGGGGAGGAAGGGTGGGGAGGGGAAGTATTACCTGGGGGTGGGGGAGGGAAGGGTGAGGGAGGGGGGGTATGGAGTAGGGGTGGGGGAGTAAGGGTGGGGGAGGTTGAGGGGGATGGAAGAGGAGTGTTAGTGAGAGGAGGGTGGGGAGGGGTGGGGTGGGTGGAGGTGGAGAACGGGAGAATGAGAAAAGAAGTTAGAAATAGATTGATAGGTAGGAAGACAGAGAGAGACATGCAAACAGACAGATATATAGATACATAGATAGTTAGACAGATAGATAGATAGACAGATAGAAAGAGATGAAGAGAGAGAGAGAGAGAGAGAGAGAGAGAAAGATAAAGAGAAAAAGATAGAAAAGAAGCAAACCAGAAAGAAAAAGACCAGAAAAAAACAACAACAACAAAACCTAAAAAACAACACAAAGAGAAAAAAAAGAAAAAAAACACCAAAAACAACAAACAACAGCAACAACAACCCCTCCCCCCTTCCCCCCATCCCCCCCACACAAAAAAAAAAAAAAAAAAAAAAAAAAAAAAAAAAAAAAAAGACAAGGACCATTCCCCCCTCCTCCCCCATATATAAAAAAACAGATAAAAAAAACAACAAAAAAACAAAAACAAAAAAAACACACACAAGGAGAGAGAGAGCAACCAGGGTGCTCAGCATGACTGCAGCATCCCGAAGGCGCAGAACGAGGCTGCTGATCATGCTTTACGACTTGAACTAATAACAGCATTACGAAACGTCCTCAGGCAGGGAGAGGAGGGGAGAAAGGGAGAAGGGAGGGGAGAAGAGGAGAAGAGATTAGGGGAGAAGGGAGGGGGGAAAGGAAGAGGAGGAGAAGGGAAGGGAGGGGGGATGGAAAAGGGAAAGGAGAAGAGGAGGGGAGAAGGGTGGAGGAGAAGAGGAGAAGGGAGGGGGAGAAGAGGAGAAGGGAGGGGGGAAGGGGAGAAGAGGAGAAGGGAGGGGAGAAGGGGAGAAGGGAGGGCAGAAGGAGAGAAGGGAGGGGAAAAGGGGAGAAGAGATGAAGGGAGAAGGGGAGAAGAGAGGAGGGGAGAAGGGAGGAGAGAAGGGAGGGGAGAAGAGGAAAAGGGAAGGGAAAAGGGGAGATGAGGGAGGAGAGAAGAGAAGTTGAGGGGAGAGAGAACGCAGAAGGAAAAGGGGGAAGAGAGAAAGGAGATAAGGGGGGAAGAGAGGAAGGAGGGTAAAAGAGAAGGATGAGGGCAGAGCAGAGGGGAGAAGGGGAGGGAGAAGGGGAGAAGGGGGGAGAGAAAAGAAAGGAGATAAGGAGAGAAAGAAAGAGAGAGGGGGAATAGAAGGAAAGAGATAGATAGATTAAACACACAAACATACACACACACACACACACACACACACACACACACATACACACACACACACACACACACACACACACACACACACACACACATATATATATATATATATATATAGAGAGAGAGAGAGAGAGAGAGAGAGAGAGAGAGAGAGAGAGAGAGAGAGAGAGAGAGAGAGAGAGAGAGAGAAAGAGAGAGAAAGAGAGAGAGAAAGAGAGAGAGAGAAAGAGAAAGAGAGAGAGAGCAAGAGAGAAAGAGAGAGAGAGAACCAGCAGCAATGAAAGGCCAGTGACCTGAGAACGGAGAGGTGAGGGAGTGAGGGCGGCACGAGGGGGAAAAATGGAGAGTGAGACCGTAGGCTTAAACTTTTTTTTTCTTTTTTTTTTTCAATTGCTAAAAAGAGAAGTGGAAAAAATGCTGTGTCACTATCCGCTCGCAGCAAGGAAATATATTAAGGTGTGGAAAGAACCATATATATCATCATTTATTTTTTTTATCTTTTTATAGATCTTTCTGTCAGGTGAAGTTATTGTCTTCTTGTGAGAAGTAATATATAATGATGATTGAGAATATGTTAATGTTATATATTCATGCTCTACATTCTGAATTCGTAAGCAACAAACAAACAAACAAACAAACACAATGCAAATGGAATGATATGCAGATTTTTAATAGAATGTGATTTAAAATAATGATAAGGATAATTATCAGCATCTGATTCTATTCATGGTAATGGTGATAACAATAATATAAACAATGATAACACCACTAACAACCATAAAGCCAGTCTAAAAATACATAAGTTTGCCACATTAACAATATTAGCAAATCCGTTTTCTATGAATCACACTGACAATAGATAATCAAATGACATCGTACAACCTTATACGAAGCCATCTCTCCATCAAAATAAAATCAGCTCATTCCTGGGCCATGGTCAACTCACCCATAAACTTTCATCACATTCTGTCTGTAATGTGTTACGTAATATTCCTTTCAAATCAAGAAGCTAAATGATCAAGCGATGAGCCTGGACAAAAAACATCTGTTTCTCCTAATTTAAAATAAGAATAACAGAAATATTATTATTATTGTTCATACTGTACTACTACTATTAATTAGGAAAGTATTACTAACTGTTAGGACAAGGATTGTTAAAGTTACAATAATAACAATATTGATTGATACTAACGATGATAAGATTAATTGTCATGATTATTACGATATTCATGATAGAAATAGTAATGATGATAGTTATGGTGATGATAAGATTCATCATCAAAATTATCATTATTATTCTTCTTTTTCTTGTATTTTAGTGATTGTTAGATAGATAGAGAGAGAGAGAAAGGTAAATAGATAGATAGATAGAGAGAGAGAGTGAGTGAGAGTGAGAGAGAAAGATAGATATATATAGATAGATAGAGATAGATAGAGATAGATAGATAGATAGATAGATATAGAGAGATAGAGATAGATAGATAAATAGATAGTGAGAGAGAGAGAGATAGAGATAGATATAGATAGATAGAGATAGAGAGAGAGAGAGAGAGAGAGAGAGAAAGATAAAATCAAAACAAAAAAATACCAAAAAAATAAAAAAATAACAATAAAATAAAACAAAATAATAAAACAATAAAGCAGAATAACAGAAGATAAACAAGAAGACAAGGAGCTGTGAATAACGAAGGGATAGCTCGAGCGATCACTGTCGAATATTCGCTACGCATCCGTCGAGATCAGTCAGCGCCAGTCTCCTCAGTCCGTTTGCAATTTGTTGAAAAGCTC
>BOPN01001916.1:53780-56280 GCA_017312705.2 Penaeus japonicus
GTGTGTGTGTGTGTGTGTGTGTGTGTGTGTTTGTGTGTGTGTGTGTGTGTGTGTGTGTGTGTGTGTGTGTGTGTGTGTGTACATACACATTTACACACACACATACGAACACATACACACACACACAGACATAAATATATCACATTCCCTTTTCGTTGTTCTCTCTCCCCCCTCTCTTTTTATATCTCTAAATCCGTTTTTCTCCTTCAATTTCTCTCTCTCTCACTCTGTCTGTTTTTTCTTACCTTCTTCTTTCTCTCTCTTGCTCTCTTCCTCTTCCTCCTCTGCACCCCCTACCACCCACCACCCACCATCCACAATCCCTACCCCCACCCGCCCACCACCCACCCACCCCATCTTACATAACCCGGTAGTATCTGTCATATCTAACAAATATACGAGGCACGGTTATCTCCTTCCCAAATACCACCCGGGCCTATAAGATCGAACAAAATGTTATATAGAACCCGTTAAGATCAGCTGAGGCGTGTGTGTAGTAGCTTTTGTTGTCAACTCGCCACGCACAGGAGGAGAACAGAACAGTGGGCAAGATGCGTGGTCGAGGGACAATGCGTGGTTGGCTTTCGTGGCATGTTTCAACGACGCTGCCATCTGTCATGCTGGCTTTAATCTCTCTGTCGTGTCGATATATTCAAAACGCGTCCACACACATTCAGATATGAATAAGCGCATGCATACAAACACACATATATATATATATATGCGAAGAATCAATCAAACACACACACACGCACACACTCACACACACACAGACACGCACACACACACACACACTAAACACACACACAGATACTTACATACAACTTATGTTTCCACATATAAACACATGGGGACACATATACGCAGACACACACACATACATGTATAAATGTTCATACACAAACACAGAAACTGTACAGTAATAGATACACAAGACACACACACATATATAAACACACACACACACACAAACACACATTCTCTCTCTCTCGCTCTCTCACACACATACACACAAACACACATGTATTCTCTCTCTCTCTCTCTCTCTCTCTCTCTCTCTCTCTCTCTCTCTCTCTCTCTCTCTCTCTCTCTCTCTCTATCTATCTATCTATCTCTCCCTCTCTCTCTCTCTCTCCCTCTCTCTCTCTCTCACACACACACACCCGCACAAACACACATTCTCTCTCCTCGCCCTCCCTCTCTCCCTCCCTCTCTCTCTTCCTCTCTCTCCCTCTCTTCCTCTCTCTCTCACATACATAAAAACACACATATTCTCTATCTCTCTCTTCCTCCCCCCCCCCCCTCTCTCCCCCCCCCTCCCCCCCCCCCCCTCTCTCTCTCTCTCTCTCTCTCTCTCTCTCTCCCTCTCACACTCACACAAACACACAGAACAAACGGGTGATGATGATAATAAAATCCTTGACAAATGGAATCAAATAGTTCCCGCAGCATATCGGCTGGTTATTAAGCCTCTTATCTGGCCTTTTATGGATGTCGGAGCATTATATTTGGCGTGTTCTAGGGAGGAGGAGGAAGAGGAGGAGGAGGGAGGGAGGGAGGGAAGATGGGAGGGAGGAGGAGGAGGTGGAGGGAAGGTGGAAGGGAAAGTGGGAGGGAGGGAAGGTGGGAGGGTGGGAAGGTGGGAAGGAGGAATGGGGACAGGGAGGGAGGGAAGGTGGGAGGGAAGGTGGGAGAGAGGGAGGGAGGGAGGGAGGGAGGGAGGGAAGGTGGGAGGAAGGAAGGGGGAGAGAGAGGGAGGGTGGAAGAAGGATAGAGGAGGAGGAGGAGGACGAGGAGGAGGAGGCGGAGGAGGAGGAGGGAAGGAGGGAGGGAAGAGGGGAAGGAGGGACGGATGGAGGGAGGGAGGGAGAGAGAAGGAGGTGGAGGTGTAGGAGGAACAAGAAAAGATAGAAGAGGAGAAACAAAGACGGATAATGAGAGAAAGATGAAGAGGAAGAAGAGGAGGAGGAGTAGGAGGAGGGGAGAGACACGAGGAGGTGAAGAGAGGATGAGAAGAGAAAACGCAGAATGATAAGACAAAGAAAATGACGTGAAGGAAGGAACAGAAGAATGCGAAAGACCAAAGAAAACAAGACAAAGAAAACGGGAGTCAGAGAGAATGTAGGAGTTACTGAAGTAAAAAAGATGGAAAAAGGGTAAGAAAAGAGACTAATAGAATCGAGAAGCAGGATGAGAGAAGTCATGAGACGAGAATAAAGGAAGAGGAGGGTGGGTGAAAGGGAAGTGAGAACGAAAGTGAAAAGACCGAAGATAACATAGAGAGAGAGAGAGAGGATAATTGGCATTAGACCACAAGAGAAAAGTGAATTACTGTCGAGTTACCAGTGGAGAAACTGTATCCTGTTACAAATCTAGTTTCCAACATTTGCTTTTACCGCTTTCGCTATATAAAACACAACGAATTAATATTTTTTTGGTTTATTTCTTGAAATGTAGAACAAATTATAAGTCACAGACCTCAAAATCTCACGTATAATCG
>BOPN01001916.1:91280-96280 GCA_017312705.2 Penaeus japonicus
TCTCTCTCTCTCTCTCTCTCTCTCTCTCTCTCTCTCTCTCTCTCTCTCTCTCTCTCTCTCTCTCTCTCTCTCTATGCCTACCTGTCTACCTGTCAGTCAGTCAGTCTCTCTCTCTCTCTCTGGCAAATGAAATCAGTCACAGAGTCAGGTTTACTCGGTCTCGATATTCCAATCTAACAGACTCCAACTTAAAATGGAAAGCCAAAACTGCCCAGACCATCCTCAGCTTCAGTGTGTGAACATTGATGCTCTTAATATTTAGGAAACCAAACTATCTGCACCATGGCATAGAACTCATGTATGTATCTATATTATTGACAAACTGCCAGGGGACTAAATCCATGATTTTGATATCAGAACTGAAGTTCCATTAATTGAAATATTTAGAAGAAAGCCTGTATCCTCCTAATGGTGAACAAGCAATTGCAATATATTGTGATGCCTCCACTGGTCCTCATGGAGCAGCTGGGATTGGAGTCTTAATTCCTGGCATTTCTTATAGAGAAAGTGTGCGGATTTCAGACTGGGCAAGTACAATTGATGCTGAATCATTAGCCATATACCATGCTATAAAGGAAGGTAGTGAACAAGGGCGCCACCTGGCTGTCTTTTCTAACAACCAGGGTGCACTGTATAGGCTCTCTGCAATTAGCCCAAAAAACATGGTATCTTAAAACATTCCTACATCAAATTTCCAGACTTACACAAGTGTCAATGCGCTGAATACTTTCTCATAGAAATACCATCATGTGATAAAGTTGACCAGTTAGCCAAATTCGCACTTTGCTATGAAGAACCACACTATGCTACCATCATCTCTTACTCAGATGAAAAGACGTATTATTAGCTGTATAAGAGATTATGAGGATCAGGTATGGGCTACAAAAATGAAAAACAATGGACATGGCACTATCTGGCATTATGAAAGTATTGTTGAGATATCATGCATGGACAAACCCTATGAAATTTATATAGGTCTATCACGGAGCCAACAAGTTATACTAACCAGACTACGCATAGGCTATCATCATACTATACAATATGTGCAGGGTGCAGTTTTGGATGCAAGGTCACATATCACAACTGCAAAATATGAAAAAAAAAAAAAAAAAAAAAAAAAAAATCACATGGTCTCAACCAGTACATGCTTTGCTGTGAGGACTTAGATTTATATATTGATAGGATTTAGCATCCTATCAATCGTACAGCACTGTACAAAGAACAACTCTTGAAAATGATATTAATCTTATTATAGTCACTAATCTTGTCTTTGATATGATCAAAGGTTTTATGACCCAGCATATAAATATGTAAATATGATGCAGTCCTTCAGGCATGTAAGATTAATGCCTGACTAAGTCCTTTACTCAATAGAAGCTTAGCCAATTTAGATAGATGCTTGACATCTTACCCTGATTTTTGGAGGGCATGCACGCTGTTCTGCAAATAAACTTTGTCAAATCAAATCAATCTCTTTCTCTCTCTCTTTCTTTCTTCTCTCTTTCACTCTCTCTCTCTCTCTCTCTTTCTTTCTTCTCTCTTTCACTCTCTCTCTCTCTCTCTCTGTTTGTCTGCCTCTCTCTTTCTCTCTCTCTCTCTCTCTCTCTCTCTCTCTCTCTCTCTCTCTCTCTCTCTCTCTCTCTCTCTCTCTCCCCCCTCTCTCTCTCTCTCTCTCTCTCTTTCTTATTCTCGCTTGCTCTGTCTTCTTTTCCTATCTCCCTTCCCCCCTATTCCTATCCATTCGTCTTCCCTCTCTCTTTGTTCAGTTCAAGTCTATAAGTTTTCCCAGTCTCGTTTTTTATTTGTTTATGTAATTTGCTGTATCTTGTTTCATCATTCGTTTTCTTTCTCTTTCTGTTTTCTGTCTTCGTTTTCTTGTTTTGTTACATATTGTTATAATGATATATCATAATCATGAATTATAAATTATAAGAACAACAACAGCAATAATGATAATAAGAATAATAACAATGATAATGATGATAATAATAATGATAATGATAATGACAGTAATGATAATGAAAACGAAAACAACAACAACGACAACAATAACAATAAAGATAAAAAATAATTCCAATAATGATAATGATAATAAGAATGAGAAATATGACAATACCAATTATGATAATATAAACGATGACAATGATAATGATAACAATACGGATTACAAAAATAATACAAATAAAGACGATGCTACTAACGATAATGTTCATGAAAATAATGATAATAATGAAAATGAAAATCATACGATCATAACTGAAATAGTAACAAAAGTAACAATAGTAATAACAATAACAAACCAAACGATATCACACAAAAAAAAACGTGATGCTAATGACACATGATGACTATGTGTGTTGTCATCTTCACAGTCATCGGATCAACAATTGAGATGACGAGGTACAATAACCCTTTCCCAAATGTGTATCGTTTCCATTACTCTAAATCACCGGAACCTTTGCGATCATTATCCTTCGTCTGATGACTCGCTTTCGATGCATGTGTGTGTGTGTGTGTGTGTGTGTACATATACACAGACACACACACACACACACATACACACACACACACACACACACACACACACACATATGTATATATATATATATATATAGAGAGAGAGAGAGAGAGAGAGAGAGAGAGAGAGAGAGAGAGAGAAAGAGAGAGAGAGAGAGAGAGAGAGAGAGAGAGAGAGAGAGAAATAAAGAGAGGGAGAAAGAGAGAGAGAGCGAAATAAAAAGAAAAAAAGAGAGAGAGAGAGAGAAAGAGAGAGATAGATATAGATATATGTATACACACACACACACACACACACGCACACACACACACACACACACAAATTTCTTCAGCAACAGGATGCGGACAGACAGCTCATTAGGCGCACGCCACATAATACACCATCGAGACAACTTTATTGGTGTTTCCGAGTGTTATTGCCAGCGCGGCTGAGTTTGTAAATATTCCCCCGTGGAAAGGGGGAGGTGGAGAGGCTTTGGAAAGGAAGGGGGGAGGGAGGGAGGGAGAGGAAGGGGAGATGGGAAGGGGGGTTGGGATGAGGGGGGTTGGAGGGAGAGGAAGGGGGAGGGAGGGGGGTTGGGAGGGGGAGGGGAGTGGGGGAGGGAGAGGAAGGGGTTAGAGGAGAGGGAAGGGGAGAGGGGGAGGGGGAGGGAGGAAGACAAGGGGAGAGGGAAGGGAAGGTGGAGAGGCTTTGTAAAAGAAGGGGGGAGGGAGAGAGGGAGAGGGAGGGGAGATGGGAAGGGAGAGAGGAAGAGGGAGGGGGAGGGAGGGAGGGATGAGGGGGAGGGAAGGAGAGGAAGGAGGAAGGGAGAGAGGCTTTGTAAAGGAAGGGGGGAGAGAGACAGAGAGAGGAAGGGGGAGGGGGAAGGGAGAGAGGGAGGGAGGGGGTGAGGGGGAGGAGGAGGGAGGGAGAGGGGTAGGGAAGGTGGAGAGGCTTTGTAAAGGAAGGGGGAAGGGAGGGAGGGAGAGGAAGGGGGAGGGATGAGGGGGAGGGGGGAGGTTGGGGTGAAAGGGGAGAGGGAAGGGTTGGAGGAGGGAGAGGGAGAGAGGGAGAGGAAGGGGGAGGGAGAGAGGGAGAGGAGGGAAAGCAAGGGGAGAGGGAAGGGGAGGGGGAAGGGAGGTTGGGGTGAAAGGGGTTGGAGGAGGTTGGGATGAAGGAGAGGGGGAGATTGGGGATGAGGGGGGGAAAGGGGAATGGGAGAGGATGGTAGGGATGAGGGGGGGGGAGGGGAGAAGGGGATGAGGGGGGAAAGGGGGGAATGGGAGAGGGTGGTTAGGATGAGGGGGGTAGAGGGAGGAAGGTTGAGATGAGGGAAAAGAAAGTTGGATGAGAGTGGGGGGGGAGGGAAGGAGGATAGAAATGAAAGGAAGGGGTGTGTGGGGTATATAAGGGGGGGGGTATGTGGATGAGGGGTGTATATGCGTGTGATTGTGTTGATAATGATAATAGACTTTCATTTTCATTTTTAGTTGTAAAGCGAGAAAGAAAAGAAATATTAATCCGATTTTCCTCGCATGAGGGTTCGGTAGACAATTATATTTACCTCCCCCCCCCATCCACCCACCCCCAAAGAATAGAAGAAAAAAAAGCGTATTACAAAAAAAAAAAAAATAAAGATACAAAACCTCGAATTTCTTTCTTGGTGTTTATAATTGAATCCCTTTTTCCCAGATCGATTTTTTTCTTTCTTTCTTTCTCTCTCTCTCTCCCTCTCTCCCTCTCTCACTCTCTCTCTCTCTCTTTCTCTCTCTCTCTCTCTCTTGCTCTCTCTCCCTCTCTCTCTCTCTCTCTCTCTCTCTCTCTCTCTCTCTCTCTCTCTCTCTCTCTCTCTCTCTCTCTCTCTCTCTCTCTCTCTCTCTCTCTCTCTCTCTCTCTCTCTCTCTCTCTCTCTCTCTCTCTCTCTCTCTCTCTCTCTCTCTCTCTCTCTCTCTCTCTCTCTCTCTCTCTCTCTCTCTCTCTCTCTCTCTCTCTCTCTCTCTCTCTCTCTCTCTCTCTCTCTCTCTATCTATCTATCTATCTCTCTCTTTCTCTAATCCTAGATGATTGCATGGGAACCGATTATTGAAAAGGTTCGAGAATAAAGTAGAGCAAAGGTTTCCAGTTTGTTTATTTATTTCCTTTATATAGAAGTCCATTTCCAACCGGGTTATGTACCTGCTAAATGGGCAAGCATTCGGTAATTACAAATACCAGGTTAAAGGGTCCAGTTGAGTCATTTGCAACTGTTGTGTTGCATTATTGTATCATCTAACTATGCAAATATCAAAGAATGAGATGGACCCAATTGTTGTAAAAAGAATATGGATGTCTGTTCAGGCAAAAGTATTACTATTAAATCCATTTTATTTTTTATGTCACTTTAAAGATTCGAAAGATTTTGATTAATTTTGTCAAGTTATCAATAGTTGCTATTCGCCTAGTTACTTGTCGGATTACTAGTAACAGGGAACTGAATAGAATAAAGTAAAGATGACGTCACATA
>BOPN01001916.1:98780-103780 GCA_017312705.2 Penaeus japonicus
AAAAAAAAAAGAGAGAAAGAGTTAGATAGACAGAGAAAGAGAGAACACACAAACACTTATCAATATATTCATCTATACATCACTGTAGCAACAGGCATCTAAAACCGAGAGAAGATCAAAGAAATATAAAAATAAACACAGATCCCCATACAGGCTAAAACCAATAACCATAATTATCTATCGTGTCTATTAGTAGGTACGAGATAAAACAAATAAATAAATAAACAGAATGATAAGGTATGATAATGATAATAATAATAATGATAATTTTCTACCACTCCATGTATCAGTAGTTACGAGATAAAACAAATAAATAAATAAACAGAATAATAAGGTATGATGATAATAATAATAATAATAATAGTGATAATTTCCTTCTACGGTTCTGAAAGTAATGTTTTATGCTTCTATTAACTTTATTTTTTCTTATTTTTAAAGGCCATTCTAACCCTTCATAGAAACGAGATGAAACAAATGAATAAATAAACATAATAATAAGGTATGATAATAATAATTATAATAATAGTGATAATTTCCTTCTACGGTTCCTAAAATAATATTTTATGCTTCTATAAACTTTATTTTTCTTATTATTAAAGGTCATTCTAACCCTTCACAGAATACGGCAGATTGCACCTTTCTTTCTTTATTTTTTTCCCTTAGGGTAGAGGTCTTAATTATGGCTCTAAGGGAAGGTGTGCAGACGGAAAGCTTTATGTCTTATCAATGGCTTTAGTGTGAGAACTATACCTTTTGATCTTATAATCTGTGGCAAACTAAGGCTTCCCTTTCTTGAGGCTACGTGTAAGGATGGTCTTTCCTGATTTTTTTTTTTTTTTTTTTTTTTTTTTTTTTTTTTTTTTTTTTTTTTTTTTTTTTTTTTATCTGGTTATGGTTATGTCATTGGTGTGATGTTTGGGATTGTTGTCATTACTGTTATGATGATTTTATGGTGAGGATGTGATGATGGTGATATACAAACATACAAACACACACAGACACACACATAAACGTATACACACACACACCCGCACACACACACTCAAACGCACACACATACACACACACACACTCAAACGCACACACACACAAACACACATACACACACACATACACACACACACACACAAACGCACACACACACACACACACACACACACACACACACACGCAAGTGCACACACACATACACACACACACACACACACACACACAAGCACATACATATACTCTGAATAAAATCACAATATTACTATCAAATTCATTATCATGAAGATTAATAACTCTATATCTAAAAAAAAAAAAAAAAAAAAAAAAAAAAAATCTAACACAACAAACACACTCACAAACACAAACAAATACACGTAGAATAATACAAAAATAAGACATTTATTAACATTTATTTCTCAACCAAAATGAGACATTTATCAACATTTATTTCTCAACCAAAATGAAACATTTATCAACATTTATTTCTCAACCAAAATGAGACATTTATTACCATTTATTTCTCAACCAAAATGAAACATTTATTACAATCTCTTTCCAAATAATAAGCAGGTCCGTATCTGTGGACGAGTTTCAGTGAACTTCTAAGTTAGCAAACTCACCTACAGGGCATTTAAGTCAAACTTCCTAAACTTCATGGAATAATTCAGGTGAAGAAGAGCTTTTTTTCTTTATTATTTTGAGGTAGTTTGAGAATGATATAATTCCTTGTCATTTGCATATCGCCTTTACTCTATACGATTTCCAAAACGTGTTGTGAAGTGTAAGTACTCTTAATTATAAATGTTATGATTATAATTATAAAAGTGTTATTTACTAGTGTTGAGATATGTATCACTTTTTTCGATAATATTGAGGTTATTATTGTAGGGTATGGTGTTGTCATTATTATTGAGTTTTTTTTTCTTTCTTTCTTTTTTTAATTATAAAATTCATCCTAACAAGAACAGGTGATTGTGTGTCTCGCAAAAAATATCATATCAAGTATATCCTAATTTCAAAATGAAATTTGGAATAGTTTAAGAATGAGATAAATGAATGGAAGAAGGGTAGAAGAAGAAGATGAAGAGGAAGAAGAAGAAGATAATGATGATGGAGAAAATGTTCTCTCCCTCTCTCTCTCTCTCTCTCTCTCTCTCTCTCTCTCTCTCTCTCTCTCTCTCTCTCTCTCTCTCTCTCTCTCTCTCTCTCTCTCTCTCTCTCTCTCTCTCTCTCTCTCTCTCTCTCTCTCTCTCTCTCTCTCTCTCTCTCTCTCTCTCTCTCTCTCTCTCTCTCTCTCTCTCTTTATCTCTCTTTCTTCTCTTTCTTTTTTCTCTCTCCCCTTCTCTGCTTTCTCACTCTCTCTCTAACTCTCTCTCTCTCTCTCTCTCTCTCTCTCTCTCTCTCTCTCTCTCTCTCTCTCTCTCTCTCTCTCTCTCTCTCTCTCTCTCTCTCTCTCTCTCTCTTTATCTCTCTTTCTTCCTCTTTCTTTTTCTCTCTCCCCTTCTCTAACTCTCCCTCTCCTGTCTCTCTCTCTCTCTCTCTCTCTCTCTCTCTCTCTCTCTCTCTCTCTCTATATATATATATATATATATATATATATATATATATATATATATATATATATATATATATATATATATACATATATATATATATATATATATATGTATATATATATATATATATTATGATATATATATATGCTCTGTTTTTCCTCTCTCTCTCTCTCTCTCTCTCTCTCTCTCTCTCTCTCTCTCTCTCTCTCTCTCTCTCTCTCTCTCTCTCTCTCTCTCTCTCTCTCTTTCTCTATTTTTCTCTCTGTATCTCTTTCTATCTGTCTCTAGAAAGACAGATGAAATGAATAAATATAGCGAAAAGGGGGGTAGATGCAGATTGATAAACAAATAGATATACAGACAGATATATAGGCATACAGACAACTAGCTAGCTACATATATACATAAATCTTTCGGAAATTGAGTAATACAAATCTAAAATGTAACTTGATATCAAGGCCTGTCAAAAAAAAAAAAAAAAAAAATCTGACCTGGAAAAAAATATGATTCCGTTTTGTTTCACTTCTAATTAGATTTCTCCCCTTAACCAAAATATGCTACGCTTGCATTTCAGTGCAATACACACACACACGCACACACATACACACACACACAGATACACTGACACACACTGACAAACACACACACACATACAAACACACACACGCACACACTGACACACACAAACAAACACACACGCACACATACACACACACATATACAAACACACACACACACGCACACACTGACACACACAAACAAACACACACGCACACACACAAACACACACACACACACAAACACACACACACACAACACACACACAAACACACACACATACACACACACCAAAAAAATAGTTAAATTATCTTCCAGGGGCTGGATTCACTAACATACGATGGTAAGGCATTTACCAGCTGTCAACTACCAGAGCGTTTACCAGTCATGGCAAAGTGGGATTCATCAAGCGATGATAAGTCGCCTGGTAAGGGTAAATGGACTTTATCACCGTAATTTGATGGTAACTCTGGTAAATCGATTCCGCCAATCAGCGAGCGCCTTACATAATTTTTTAGGCTCCTTTGACCAATCCCGTAACATGTAAACAAAACCTGATCCAACAGCGAGACTTTTTTGTTTCAAGAAATGATAAAGATTTCTTCTGTGTTAAATTATTTCTATATAAATTAATTTCCTAGAAAGCATATTCTATTGCATGATCTTATGGATCATATGTAACGTAATGGTTTTCGAAAACATACTTTTTTTCTTTTTTTTTAGATTGCAGTCGAAAGAAAAGAAACAATGGCTCCACGCAATGGTGGTGTTATTTGTATCAACGTTTTCCAAAAAGAAATGCCAATCAAACCCTAAGATTATGAATAATTGTATCTAAATTAATGCAAACACAAAAATAATTTATATATTTATATGTTTACTGTTTTTCAGCTGAATGTTATTAAAACAAAATGTTTGAATTTGTCAAATTATTAATTCCGTGTATTATTTTCAGTTATTGTAGGCCTATGACGAAGCTGCATGAACATTCTCGCTTATTTCCTGTGAATTTTATTGATTTTTGTCATATTCATATGAAAATGAACAGTTGCCATCACTCTGATCATAATAAGTGTACATGCAAACTAAAGTGTCGCCTTAAATGTTGATTTTTTGCTGAGATAAAGCGAGATGAGAGAGTCATCGCTGTAGTTGCCAGTGGACATACCAGTGCTCCAACCACTGGTAAATTTAGCATTGTATTCTATCATGGTAAGTTGTTCATGAATACCGATGCACACACACACACACACACACAAACACACACAAAAACACAAACACACACACAAAAAAATAGTTAAAATATCTTCCAGGTTACCAGGATAGCCACAAATATCCGACACCTGTCAAAGTCCTGTCAAAGTCCTGTCAAAGTTGTCTGGAATCAGAGGTCATGCAATATTGATATCGAGGTTTCAGTCATGACAAGTTTGTATGCATGAATTAGAAAGCAGTTGTTTATTCTTTTATTTATTAATTTTATATTTATAGAATTAGTGTAAATTACAACGTATATTTTATATTGAAGGAAATATACAATTAAGGATAATTTTCTTTATTTTTTTTAATCTATTATGGTTATCATTATTACGATTTTTGAAGAATGATTATTATAATTAGCCTTATAATCACTACCATCATTATTGTTATTATAGTTATCATCATCATCACTATTATTATCATTATTATCACTATCATCAATATTATCATTATCGTTATTATCATGATCTTAACAATAAGCATTATCCTTATCATCATTATCATCACTATCATCATTATCATTATCATCATTCTCATCCTCATCATCACCACCATTATCATTATCATCATTATCATTACTATTATCATCCTCATCATCCCCATCATCATCATTATCATTATAATTATCATCATTAT
>BOPN01001916.1:111280-116280 GCA_017312705.2 Penaeus japonicus
ATTTGTTAATAAAACTAAATCTAAAGTGATAGAATCCAAAAGCATCATATCTGGCAATGAATGAGCATACCAATCCACTCTATTGTTAATAGCATAATGAGATGTGATGAGAACTGATGTGTCAGCATCCTATTACAAATCTTAGGCTTAATGAATGAACTTGTAACAGTGAGATTAATACGATGTAATGTGATACACTAAAGTATATGCACGCGCCCACACACACATACAAACACACACACACACACACACACACACATATATGTATATGTATATATATGTATATATATATATATATATATATATATATATAGAGAGAGAGAGAGAGAGAGAGAGAGAGAGAGAGATTGATATAAGGAGAGAGAGAGAGAGAAAGATTCAAATAAGGAGAGAGAGAGAGAGAGAGAGAGTAAAGCACGAAAAAGGGATAATCGAAAAGCGATAAAGATAAACCGATTAACCGAAAAAAACTAACACAAACATCAACAAAACCAACAATTGATAGTAGCAACAAAAAGCACCACGACACAGCATCAATTACAAAAAAAAAAAAAAAAAAAAAAAACATATTTGACGGTAACGCAATACCCCGGTGTCAGATTGCAGAATAAAGTAATTGCAATGATTCGCACGATTCTGCAATAGACAGACGTGTTGCCCTGTGGCTACATCTGCGCAAATGAGCAATGAATGGCGGGAATTATTACTACTGTTGAGAATATTGAATGCAACACCAACGCGCAGGCTACTGGTAAAACCACGTGCATGTTTGATTGCAGAGATGGGATTATAATGCACGTTCAATGTGGTCAATAAGGGTGAGATTGGTATGTGCTGTAAGCTTGTAATATCAACGGTAATATGATTATGATATAGGATATCAGAACGATATTGATATATCATTATAATGATAATGATGATCATGATCATGATGATAATGTTAGTAATGATAATGATAATGGTAATGACAATGATAATGACAATGACGAAAATGAAGTCATAATGATTACAATGATAATGATAATAACAAAAATAATGATTATAATGAAAATGATAATAATGATAATGATAATAATGATAACGATGATAAGGATAATAACAATTATGATTATGATGATGATGATAATGATAACAATAATGACAATGATTATGATAATAATAGTAACAATGATAATGATAATAACAACAATGATGATAATCTTAATAATGATAAACACAAAGATAATGGGCGTAAATCAAGATAATAATGATAACAGTAATAAGAATGATAATAACTACAACAATAATAATAGTAGTAGTAGTAGTAATAAGCAATATGATAACAATAATAGCAATAATCATAATGATAATGATAAAAATAGTAATGATGATAATGAATATAATGATGATATCACTGATAATAGCAATTATAATAATGATACTGACAATTACGAAATAATGATGACAATTATAATAACAATAATGGTAATGATAATGTTGATATTGATAATAACAATCATAATAACAATGATAATTGTAGTAACAGTAACACTACTAGTAATGATAGTAGCACAGTAATATGAAAATATGATGTTATATAACAATTGCTAATTTCACTTTCTGAGGTTTGTAGTTCCTATTGTTGTTTCAGTTTCAGTAATGGCAGAAAAAAATAAATGTATTATATTTTGTTCTCTTTGTGTCTCTGTTTATATCTCTATCTCCCTCTGTCTCTGTCTCTGTATCTGTCTCTCTGTCTCTATCTCTCGCTCTCTCGATTCCTATCTCTCTCTCTCTCTAGGTCTCTGTCTCTGTCTCTCTATCCCTATCTCTCTTTCTCTCTCTCGCAATACAAATACAATACAAATACAATAGACTCACTCACTTTAGCTGCCTTCGACTCTATCTCTCTCTTTCTTTTTCTCTCTCTCTATTCCTATCTCTCTCTATCTCTCTGTCTGTCTCTTGCTCTCTTTGTATTCTTTTACCTCTCTCTCTCTCTTTCTCGGTCTCTGTTTCTCTCTGCCCTCCCCCCCCCTCCTCTCTCTCTATATATATACAGTATATATATACATATTTTTTTTTTTTATCTTTTTATTTTGCTTCTTCAAGTATATGTATGTTTTGCATTCCTTATTCAGTGATGTATCATTGAATCGTAGGACTACATGTTTCTACTATCGATTCACATACTCATTCAATGATGATTATCATTATAAAGAAAAGAAAAGAAAGAAAAAAAGGTTATATGTATGTGTGTGTGTGTCTTTGTGTGTATTTATATATACGCACATACACAGGTGAAGAAATAAATAAATAAATGAGCACAGAGATAGAGAAATCGATTTTTTTTTTTTCCTCAAACAGTAAGTATTTCATTTAAGAGAGATAGACAGAGAGAGAGAAAGAGAAACAGAGAGAGAAAAAAAAAATAAGAAAGAACCATTGACAGACAGACAGAAAGACAGAGGAAGACAGATACTTAGAAAGAGAATGAAAAAAAAAGAGAGAGAACAAGAGAGAACCAAACAGAGAAGAAAAAGAAAAAGACAGACAGACACAGACAAACACCCAGACAAAAAAAAAAAAAAAAAACACATACACACATTTTTACAAAAAGTGAAACCCTCAGAGCGTGTCCCACTCACACCGCTACTATTCCTTGTAGAAGTGGAGTCTCAAAAAATAACTCAGAGGCGGGACAAAAGAACACGCTCAGAACATGTTCCCGAAGGCACGTGCTGAGTGTCCTTCGGG
The DNA here is from genome assembly GCA_017312705.2 of Penaeus japonicus. NCBI lineage: Eukaryota > Metazoa > Arthropoda > Malacostraca > Decapoda > Penaeidae > Penaeus > Penaeus japonicus. Next base: position 114,017 of record BOPN01001916.1, read on the forward strand.
AGAGAGAGAGAGATGGATTTCATAACAGCTGGGAGACAAAGGATGAGGTGGAGAGACAGCATGGAGAGAGAGATACATATGGGAGACAAAGGGTTGAGGTGGAGAGGCAGCATGGAGAGAGAGATACATATGGGAGACAAAGGGTTGAGGTGGAGAGACAGCATGGAGAGAGATATACATATGGGAGACAGAGGGTTGAGGTGGAGAGACAGCATGGAGAGAGAGATATACATATGGGAGACAAAGGGTTGAGGTGGAGAGACAGCGCGGAAAGAGATATAAAAGTATTAAGCCTAAGGGACGGCGTTGCCAATCATGGAGTTTATTGGTACCGGTGTACAATGTGAATAAGGCGAAGAAACGAGAGACAGAGAGAGAGAGAGAGAGAGAGAGAGAGAGAGAGAGAGAGAGAGAGAGAGAGAGAGAGAGAGAGAGAGAGAGAGAGAGATAGATATATAGATAGAAAAAGAGTGAGTGAGAGATATATAGATAGATAGATGGATAGATAGAGAGAGAGAGAGAGAGAGATAAAGGAGACGAAGACGAAGGAGGAGGAGAAAAAGAAGGAGAAGAAAACAAGGGAGAAGAAGATAAAGACCAAGAAGAAGAAAAAGAAGGAGAAGAAAAAAAAAAGAAGAAGAAGAAACAGAAAAAAGACAAAGAAATCAAAGAAATCAAAGAAGACAAAGACGAAGACGAAACAGAAGAAAAACAAAACAAACAAACAGACGGACGTTGGGAAACCGTAGTGCATGACACGGAGCAAGAACTCTCACAGCCACAGCGCGAGCGATGTCTAAACTCTCTTCCGGCAAAACTTTTGAAGAAAGATTGCAAGATGTAAAACAATCTTTTATGCTCATTGTATTTGAATCGCTCGCTATGTGTAATAACAGTTGAAACTTGCATTGATTTTGCCTTTGTTTGTTTATTATTTAATGGTTATTATCTGTTGTTTATTGTTGTTGTTTTTTACGCTTGTATAGCTTTATATTCTTAATTATCATTTTTTTTTTTTTTTTTTTTTTTTTTTTTTTGGGGGGGGGGGGTGAGAAGAGGGGTGGGTGGTTATTTTTTTTTCTGTTCTAATTTACAGTTGCAATTGCCATGTTCTGCAAGACAATTATTCTACAGGAAATCTGTGTATTTGTATTAGTCGGTGAAGTATGAAAACATTTTGTTATCTCGTTACATTACTTTCAGTGTCTCTTTTACTGTAATCTAAGTTTCATTTTTTGAAATATATCAGACACCTTGATGGCTAGATATGTATATGCCTTTTTTTTCTTCTTCTTTTTTTGAGATGATGGTTAGCATTAGATATTGGTGTTCTTAGAATATGAACATTTCTGTAAAATGTATAATCTATATAATTTAGCATGAAATAAAATATATCACATGAGATAATACATAATAAACCTTTATCCTATTCTTTACCATCAGTATCATACTCTTAAAAAGACAAATAAAAAAAAGAAAAAGAAAAGAACTTTGACCGTTCACGTATTGAAAGAGGTAATCTGAACCTACAAGTTTTAGAAGCTATGAATACGTAAGCCATGGTAGCTTACTGTATCCCCTCCCCCCCTCCCCTCCCCCACCCCCCCCCCTTGGAATGGTGACGTCAGAGGTTCCGCGGTGGAAATAATGAAGATGGATATATATCAATATTTAAGTACGTCGATAAAGGCTAACGGGAAGAACAAAAAAAAAGAAAAAAGAGTCGAGAAATTATGAAATTAAGTGAGATTAACGTAGTTGACATTAAGTGATATAAAAAAGAAAAGGCTTAAAAAAAAAAAAAAAAAAAAAAAAAAGAGAAACCTACCCAACAAATCCAAAAACACACAAAAAAAAAAACAAAAACAAAAACAACAAAACAAAAGCAAAGACTTCACAAACTTCCTCTTTCGTAAGACGGAGATAATCTACCGACTCAATTTGCATAATGCACTCATGGATACCAATAACTCTAAGATGCAGCCTCGTAAGGAGCCGTTCGCCCGAAGCTCATTCCTAACCTTCCCGCCATCACCTCCAGACGGATGTGAAAGAGTCTCCGCCTCCATGCTGGTGACGGCGGCGCGAGAGATCTGGGTTGGTTCACATCCCCCACGAGGCGCCCTGGCCCTGGCTCTGGCCCTGGCTCTGGCTCTGGCTCTGGATCGAGCGGCGGTCCGTCCGGAGAGATACATCAATCAAGAAAGTTATGCGGGACTGACAAAAACCGGGAGAGTGGAAGAAGCCGAGTTGTTTTAGCGGGA
>BOPN01001916.1:131280-136280 GCA_017312705.2 Penaeus japonicus
GAGGAGGATGAGGGAGAAGGGAAGGGGATGAGGAGGGAGAAGGGAAGAGGAGGGTGAGGGAGAAGGGAAGAGGATGAAAGAGAAGGGAAGAGGAGGTGGAGGGAGAGGGGAAGAGGAGGAGAGAGAAGGTAAAAGGAGGAGGAGGAGGAGGAGGAGGAGGAGGAGGAGGAGGAGGAGGAGGAAGAAGAAGAAGAAGAAGAGGAGGAGGAGGAGGTGGAGGAGGAGGAGGAAAAAGAAGAAGAGAGAAAGGTGAAGAAAAGAAAAATATATGTAGAAGAGGAAAAAGAAGGAGAAGAAAATGGGCGAGTGGAGAAAAAGGAGGAGGAGGAAGAAGAAAAAGAAGAGGAAGAAAAGAAGAAGAAATAAAGAATAAGATACGAGGAAAAGAAGAAGAAGGAGAAGGAGAACAAGAAAATAGGAAGAAGAAGAAAAGAAAAAGAAGAAGGAATAAGAAAAACAGAAAATAGAGAATAAACGAATGAATAGAATAGTGAGACAAAGATAGAGAAAGAGAGAGAGATGAATAGATAGAGAAAGAGAGGAGAGAGAGAGAGAGAGAGAGAGAGAGAGAGAGAAAGAGAGAGAGAGACAGACAGACAGACAGAAAGAAAGAGAGAGAGAGACAGAGAGAGAGAGAGAGATAGTGACAGAGACAGAGAGAGACAAAACAAAAAACAAAAAACACAAATAACACAACCATATTATCAAAAATTACGATAATCCTTATAAACATCACAAACAGAACTTTCTATTTTCTTTAAATAAAATTAAAAACAAGGATATATATAAAAAAAAAAACGAAGACAGACGCAAATCATAAACACCCGAAGAAAAAAATAATAAAAATATAAATAAAACGAATAGAAAACGGAGATAACTTTACGGAATCGCTTTATCCAATCAGACTTGGTATTACAGGACCATTTTGTTATTAGAGCCGTCACCTCTGCAGACCACGTGATCTACGGTACAGGACGCCTGGCTCAGAGTGGGAGAACTTTGTTATTACATCATGAAAATGGTGGTATTATGAAAAAAAAAACTTTGTTATTACTGATATAATATTGGAGGTAATGTTGTACGTATGAGGTAGATAGAAGGAGTATGATAAAACGAGACAGATTCAGACAGATATGTCGTAGGTTAAAACGGCTGTCATGTGACATGTGCCATGTGGCAGGCAAACTAGGTGTCAAAATCAAAACAAGTATCACGTACTAAGAAAGACATATGAAACGACACATAAAATCATAATATGATGGTAAGCAAATTAAGAGGCACGTAGCAGGCAGGCTAAGAGCCATATATCACTCAAAGTAGGTGTCATGTGACATGCAGAATAGTCGTCCTGTGGCAGAAACAATCGGCACCAAAACCAATTATCATATGACACGCAAACTAGACATCAAATAACACCTTTGACAGTTATCACATGACAGGCAAAGTAAGCATCGCATGACACGTTAACAAAACCGTAACTATCAAAAAATACCAAGAACCATATATGACACAACAGACAAACTCGGAGTCGAGTCATACGACACTCTAAAACACACGCAAAATAAACTCTAAACCGTACATGGCACCTAAAGCGAGTGCCAAGTGTCAGGCACTGTTGGCATTTCGCACGCAGACGTAGCCCACAGCCGAAGGTTCGTCTGGCCCGGGTTCTCCAGCGTGCCAGAAAATATCCAAGATTCAATTAGGAACCGACCGTGAGGTGTTACCTGCCGCAGGTAAATTCTCCGGCTGAGAGAGGCTGGTAGGGTGGGAGGGTGGTAGGGTAGGGGAGTGGGGGTTGGGAAACGGGAGAGGGAAAGTGGAAGACGAGGAGAAAAAGGGGGAAGGGAGAGAGAGGAGGAGGGAGAAGGGAAGGGGATGAGGAGGGAGAAGGGAAGAGGAGGGTGAGGGAGAAGGGAAGAGGATGAAAGAGAAGGGAAGAGGAGGTGGAGGGAGAGGGGAAGAGGAGGAGAGAGAAGGTAAAAGGAGGAGGAGAGAGGGAATGGGGAAAAGAAAAATGGCAGAGGGGAAGAAGAAGAGAGAAAGGGGAAGGGGAAGAGAGGATGAGGTGAAAGGAAAAAGGGAAGGGTAAGGGGAAAGAGAGAGAGAAAGGGGAAGAGGACGTGGTGAAAGAGGAAGGGAAGAGAGTATGAGGGAAAGAGAGAGGGTGTAACCTTGCAATAAGCGAAGGAGGAGAGAGGGGAAGAGGAAGAGAATGAGGGGAAGAGGGGAAGGAGAGTGGTGGGGGGGGAGAAAGATGGAAAGGAAGAAGGGAAGAGGGGATGAGAGAGAAGCGAAGAAGAGAAAACGGGAGAAGGGTGGGAGAGGAGCAGGATGGGGAAAGGGAAGAGGGAGAGTTAAAAGAGAAGAGGAGAGAGAGAGAGAGAGGGAAAGGAGTAGATGAGGAGGAGAGGATGGGTGTGGAAAGAGGGGAAAACAAGAGAAGGAAAATAGGAATTGGAAGGGGGAGGGAAGAGGAAAAGGAGGATAAGGAAGTGAGAAAAGGAGGACAAGGGGGAAAGGGTGGGGAAGAAAGAGGGGAGAATGAGAGAGAGGAAAGGAGAGGGAAAGGGAAGTGGGAAAAAAGAGGAAGGAGGCAAGGATGAAGGAATGAGGAGAAAGGGAGAGCAGTAAGGGAAGGAAAAGAGAAGAGGGGTGGGGGCAAGAGAGGAAGAGGGGTGGGGGCAAGAGAGGAAGATGGGGGGGGGGGTAGGAACGGCTTAAGGAGGACAGGAAAAGGAAGGATTTTGCTTTGAACGAAATGTGAGGATTGGTCTCTCTCTCTCTCTCTCTCTCTCTCTCTCTCTCTCTCTCTCTCTCTCTCTCTCTCTCTCTCTCTCTCTCTCTCTCTCTCTCTCTCTCTCTCTCTCTCTCTCTCTCTCTCTCTCTCTCTCTCTCTCTCTCTCTCTCTTTATCTCTCTCTCTCCTTCCAACTCCACTCTTCTCTTCCAACCACCTCTCCCCGCCTTCCTAACCCCCAACATATAATTTATCTTGCTATATCCTTTACTTCCTATCTTTCTTTCTTTTTATCTTTCTCCATTTTCTTTCCTCTCCTCTCCTTCTTCTCTCCAACTATCATCCATCCACTCCCTTCGCTTCCATCCTATCTTTTCCATCTTCGTTCTTTCTTCCTCTTGTCCCCTCTCCGTATCTCCCCCCGATCTTCTTTCTTCTGTTGGAGGGTAGATGGGAGGATGAGAGAGAGAGAGAGAGAGAGAGAGAGAGAGAGAGAGAGAGAGAGAGAGAGAGAGAGAGAGAGAGAGAGAGAGAGAGAGAGAGAGAGAGAGAGAGAGAGAGAGAGAGAGAGAGAGAGAGAGAGAGAGAGAGAGAGAGAGAGAGAGAGAGAGAGAGAGAGAGAGAGAGAGAGAGAGAGAGAGAGAGAGAGAGAGAGAGAGAGAGAGAGAGAGAGAGAGAGAGTGAGAGAGAGAGAGAATAAGAAAAAAATAGAAAATGATAAATAGATTGATAGATAGACAGTTAGATAGTTAGATAGATAGATAGATAGATAGATATAAGAAGATAGATAGACATAGATAGAGAAAAAAGAGAGTGAGTGATTGAGTGAGAAAGAGAGAGAGAGAGAAAGAGAGAGAAAGAGAGAGATAAATAGATAGATAAATAAATAGATAGATCGATAAATAGATAGATCGATAAATAGATAGATCGATAGATAGATAGATAGATAGAGAGAGATAGGAGACGAGAAAAAAAAAAAAACACTTCATAAAATTAGCTACGGTTGTTATTCCTTTCACATATATGTTGCACATACCACTATAAATTAAGACAAGCATTAAAAAGATGCAGAACACACAAGTAAAAGCTACAGATTGCAATATTGAGTCGGTTTTATTATCAATCTCTTCATCTTACTGATCATTTAGAGGTTCTTTGATTTCTGTTCTGAAAGTCCTTTAAATTGAAGTATTTCTGATAGCATGTGGTAATTGGCTCCTGATCAATGGCTCTTTAATTTGTGATTGTCTTGTTCTCTTGTTCTTTGTTATTGATTTTTTGGAATAACAGGAACCTACGTTGTTGAGTACTTTGTTGTTTGATAAAGATAAGTAGGATATCTCTTTGGGTGATTTTATGGATGTAGTTACATTTAGATTGGATTTTTTAACATTTTACGAGTTTTTTATCTTTTTTCTCTCTCTCTCCAGTTATGCAAATCAGTACAGGATTAAAATATTTTCAGTCCAATACATAAGCTAAGTTATTCAGTCTCGTGTAAGATTCATTTAAACAACGAAATGTTCATTCGTACAAACCCAATACACTATTCAGTTATACATTCTATTTATACGTTTCAGTTGTATAATCCAATGCACATTTCAAGTTACGCAATTCAATATGTCATTTATCTTATACAATTAGGTGCACGATTCACCATGAATAATGTGATTCAATGGATTAACTTTGTTTAATGCTGCACACTTTTCTTTTTTAATTGATTTTTTTTTTTTTTTTTTTTTTTTTTTTTTTTTTTTTTTTTTTTTTTTTTTTTTTTTTTTTTTTTTTTAATTCCATATCTTCGAAGAATGGGGTTGTTAATAATGCCAAGATGTTTATTCATGAGAGAGGAGGAGGGGGGAGGGGGAGGGGGAAGGGAAAAGGCTGTTTGACATTTTCTATCGTGTGGAGAGAGGAGGCATCTATGCTATTTTAATTCCGTGAGAATGATAAATTCAATTTTTAATAGGATTTACGAGAGAGTCAATTCCTTCGGTTATAATACATTGGCATGAGTGGTTGAAGGTCGTAGTGTGTTAAATCGCGGAAAATATTTATGACTGGCTGTCACTTTAACTTCTTTTTATTTTGACTCCTTGAAAGTTCGTGCTGAGAATGATATCAGGTGTTTGATATCGTAACATTCCATATGGGTTAGCACTTTCTATAACCCACGTAGGTGTGTCTGTATTTCCTACATCTGATTCACCCATAAAAAAAAGCCTTGAAACCTTATTTATTTTGATAGTTATTTAAATCAA
>BOPN01001916.1:148780-151280 GCA_017312705.2 Penaeus japonicus
TGACAGCCACTTCGACCTCGAGTACTGCACGGAACTCACGTCCTTCGGCAAATCGTACATAAATAAATTCATCGGAAGTATTATGATCGTTTTATGAGACCAGGATTACCGTGACCCTCAATGGGAATTCCAGGATTATTGCGTATTTGAATCCCGGTCTTAAGAGCCCCATTGTATATACTCAAAGCCTGTGATTCTCCGGGAATTTCTGAAAGTCTCTGTTCGACCTAAAGGGGGCTCTTGTTTTCTCTCTCTCTATTTCTATCCGTTTCGTTTTTTATTATTTTTTTCTTCTTCTTCTTTTTCTTCTTCTTTTTATTTCTAATTCGTATTTTCGTAATTCGTATCGAGACGAAGAGGAATATACTTTTTTGCATCCTTATCTTGTCCTCATCATTTCCGAATAAACTCTTTTAAATTTCATTCCTTTTGCTATTTGATCCATTTTTTTTATTCAACTCCTGCTTTCTACCTCCAACCCCCCCCCCCTCTTTTTTATTTCTTCGACTCTCATCCTCTATCTATCCTCCTCTTTTACTATCACCCTTTGTTCCGTCCGAAAAAATATACCCCCCCCACCCACCCTCCCCCAACCGTTCTGCGTTTTGACAAAATTCCTCAGCTGTGTATCCTGTCTGCGGGAAGCACAAAGGGTTTATAAGCCGAGTTAATAGTCCGAGAAACCGTTATGTGAGGTGAGGTGGGGTGAGGTTGAGGTGAAGTGAGGTGAGGTAAGGTGAGGTGAGGTGAGGTTGAGGTGAAGTGAGGTGAGGTTGAGGTGAAGTGAGGTGAGGTCGAGGTGAGGTGAGGTGATGTGAGGTGAGGTGAAGTGAAGTGAGGTGAGGTGAGGTGAGGTTGAGGTGAAGTGAGGTGAGGTGAGGTAAAGTGAGGTGAGGTTGAGGTGAGGTGAGGTGAGGTTGAGATGAAGTGAGGTTGAGGTGAGGTGAGGTTGAGGTGAAGTGAGGTAAACTGAAGGGAGGTTGAGGTGAGTTGAGGTTGAGGTGAGGTGAGGTGAGGTGAGGTTGAGGTGAGGTGAGGTGGGGTGAGGTGAGGTTGAGGTGAAGTGAGGTGAGGTTGAGGTGAAGTGAGGTGAGGTGAAGTGAGGTGAGGTGAGGTGAAGTGAGGTGAGGTGAGGTGAGGTAAGATAAAGTAAGGTAAGGTGAGGTGAGGTGAGGTAAGGTGAGGTTGAGGTGAAGTGAGGTGAGGTGAGGCAGGGTGACTCCTACTGTCTGGTCTATTCCTTGTTTGGCTCTTGGTGAGTAAAGGGGACGTGAGGTGATTAAGGCTGAGGGTGTGTGTATGTGAGTAATGGCAAAGGTTAAGAGGCGCATTTAGAGGCTTGTCTCCCTCTAGCACTGGATTTCGAATGGACGTTTTTTCTGGGTATCGTCGGTATTTTTTGAAGGGTGGGTGGTGTCTTTCGTCGTCGCTGTGTTATTTTTGAGGACACGTACATGTACACACACACACATACACACACACGTGCGCGCGCGAGCGAGTACACACAAGCGCGGAAACATATATGTACTTCCTTCCCAAACATAAGACTAGGAAACACACACACACACACACAAACAAACACAGACACACACACAGACACACACACACAAACACACACACACACAAACACACACACACACACACACACAAACAAACACACACACACACACAAACACACACACAAAAACTTACATGCATAAATTCAAACAGAAAACAAACACAGATATACATATATACACCGACCACTCGCGGACTAATTATACGATTAAACATGTCAAAAAAAAGAAAGAAAAAAAACGAAAAAAAACAAGGCAATTATACCATCTGCAATCATCCTAGCAGGATATAACATTTAGAGAGAATGTTCGTGCTTGATAAGAGATGTCAGGCAATAATTGATATTCCTCTGGGGTTAAGCTCATATACCTAAGCGTCATAGGAATTACCCTGATAAGATGAAATTCATGTTCTGTGCATGATGGGCCAACGCAATAACATTTATTGAGGGAAATCGAGAGGGTTTTTAAAGGATGATAGAAACGGGATGTGGATGACATACGCACAGACGAATGCGAACACACGTACACAAACAAAATCATATACATGCACGCAACAAAAGCACACACACACATACACATACACACACAACTATGTATACATGTATATATATATATATATATATATATATATATATATATATATATATATATATATATAGAGAGAGAGAGAGAGAGAGAGAGAGAGAGAGAGAGAGAGAGAGAGAGAAAGAGAGAGAGGGAGAAAGGGAGAGAGAGCGAAGGAGAGAGAGAGAGATATGGAGAGAGAGAGAAAGAGAATGGGAGAGATAGATAGATAGAGAAAAGAGAGAGAGATAGAAAGAAAGAGATAGATAGATAGATAGAGAGATAAACATAAATACACACAAACGCAACAACATATATAGCTGCATACAAATACACAAATGAACAAGCACAATGACCTACATAGTTCTATAAGATCA
>BOPN01001916.1:158780-166280 GCA_017312705.2 Penaeus japonicus
CCCATCATCACCACCTCACTATCACCATATCATTATCATCACCACCAACATCACCATCATCATCACCACCAACATCACCATCATCATCACCATCATTACCACCTCACTATCACCACCTCAATATCACCATATCACTATCATCACCACTATCATCACCATCATCATCACCAACATCATCACCATAATCCTTATTCATATCCATAAATCCAACTGTGACACCATAAAGCTACGTTTATAAAGAAAACCCGCCAGTACACACCATTGCAATTGCAATAAGTACGTTCATAATGCAAGGCTCTCCATCGATTTTGCATAATCCAGGATTATTAATTTTATTTATTCACGTGAATGTTAATGAATGGATCATTCATCCGTCACCAGGGAAGGGAAAGATGCCGTGATTTATTGAAAAGCAATTTGAATATGGAATCGCAATTGCATTTTCCAATATGTATTTTTTTTTTTTTTTCCCTATATGATTTTATTCTTAGCACCATTAACTTTCCATTTAGTTTATCTCGATAGAGTCCGTTTATTCAATTAGGAAAAAAATATATACATATATATTTATGTATCTCTTATTTCATTAGAAAAAAAAAAAAAATCTTTTCCGGCAGAAATTTAGATCATCAAAAAAAAAATATATATATATTTTTTTTTTTCCGGCATAAATTTTCACTTCCTTTTTTTTTCTCTCCAAAAGCTAGCGCCCTTACGAGTTTTGCATAAATAAAAGTCTTAATTATTCCATGAACTCCTTCTAAACCAATTTCCTGAAATTGCCAGTACATGAAAACGGAAATTGCGCAAAAAACACATAACAAAGGATTGCATAATGAAAAATGGAGCAGCTTAAGCAAACCATGTGTGTGTGTGCGTGTGTGCGGGTGTGTGTGTGAGTGTGTGTGTGTGTGTGTGTGTGCTACTACTACTGATACTACTACTACTACTACTACTACTACTATACTACTACTACTATACTACCACTACTATACTAATACTACTACTATACTACTACAACAAACAAGAACAACAACAACAAGAACTAAATGGTACCTGAACACCAATAACATTGGTTGTTTCAAGAGAGACAAAAGTATGGCTGTTTTCCTAGAACCTGTAATGGTTTTCCCACAATTCGGAAGAGCCTTTAATTGCAATATCAGACAAATCAAGCCGTTTTCAGCGTAATACTAACAACCTTTATTGATTTGTTATCCTGACATAATTAGATGTAATTTATTATAGTTAGTTGATTCCTGTTTTGATTTTATTTATTTATTTGTTTGTTTGTTTGTTTGATTATCCCTTTATGTTCTTCTTTCCCTGGAAAAAAAATCATATAAGATGTAATTGACTGAGGGAGAGAGAGAGAGAGAGAGAAGAGGAGAAGGGAAAAGAAGGAAGGAAGAAAGAAGAAATATAAAAAGGAATAGATAAAAAAGAAAAGAGAGATGAAAAGTATAGAAAAAAAAATAAAAGAGAGAAGAGAGAGAAAAAAAAACATACGAGACTAAATAAGAAGGGGAAGAGAACAAAAAAAAAGGAGAGGGGGGAAAAAGAGAAGAAAGAAAGAAAGAAAGAAAGAAAGAAAGAAAGAAAGAAAAAGAACGCAAGGAGAAGGCAAGAGAAACCAAACCACTAAAAAAAAATACTTTTCCGTGGCCGTGCGTGTAGTCATTTCGCAAACTTATTTTCACCAGCTCTTAGAAGTCGATTACATAAACAAAGTAAAACACGTTAGTTATCTCCACTGTTGCCATATTTCAGGGTTCGCGGGGATACGTGTAACAGCGGCAAGGTTGCAATTGCTTGGCGTCAGTAGCATATTCTAATTACTGGAATTGCAAGGATTTGCCTTTGGAGTTGTTTAGCAGATCGTCCTTCGCTTTAAAGGGGAGGAGAGGGAGGGAAATGCGTGTCTTTTATGTAGATGGTTTTGTATATGAATGTGCAAGGGTATCATGTTGATAAGAAATGTATATGCGTACAAGACATACACACACACACTGTCTCTCTCTTTCTCTGTCTCTGTTTCTCTGTCTCTTTCTGCCTCTGTGTCTGTCTCTCTCTCTTTCTCTTTCTCTGTCTCTCTCTTTCTTTCTCTTCCCCCCCTCCTCTCTCTCTCTCTCTCTCTCTCTCTCTCTCACACTCTCTCTCTCTCTCTCTCTCTCTCTCTCTCTCTCTGTCTCTGTCTCTCTTTCTCTGTCTTTCTCTTTCTTTCTCCCCCCCCCCCCCTCCTCTCTTACACACACACACACACTCTATCTCACTCTCTCTCTCTCTCTCACACACACACACACAAACACACACACACAAACACACACACACACACACACACAAACACACACACACACACGCACACACACACACACATACACACACACACACAATCGCACCCTACTGTCCAAGGTCCCCGCCCTGCGTGGGACCAAATGGCCTCGTTCAAGATTAAATGGTGCCTCAAAAAGCGAATTTTGGCAACAACATCTGCCACCGTTTTAACAGTGACCGGAAACTGGCCATCGAGGCGTGACAAACCTTCGTATTTTAACACCTCATACTCGCTTGTAAGTACCACGTGTGCGAGAGGGGAAAATGGAGGAGGAGAAGGGGGAAGGGAATGAGTGGGGGGAAAGAGGGGAAAATGGAGGAGGAGGAGGGGGAAGGGAATGAAGGGGGGGGCAAGGTGAGGGGAAAGAGGGGGAAGGAATGAGGGGAAAATGGAGGAGGAGGAGGGGGAAGAGGAATGGGGAGAGAGGAAGGTGGGGGAAAGAGGGGGAAGGGAATGAGTGGGGGAGAGAGGAAGGTGGGGGAAAGAGGGGGAAGGGAATGAGTGGGGGGAGAGAGGAAGGTGGGGAGGGAAGGGGGAGGAAAATGGAGGAGGGGAGGAGGGGGAAGGGAATGCGGGGGGAGAGGGGGAAAATGGAGGAGGAGGAGGGGGAAGGGAATGAGTGGGGGGAGAGAGGAAGGTGGGGGAGGGAAGGGGGGGAGGAAATGGGAGGAGGAGGAGGGGGGAAGGGAATGAGAGGGGGGGAGGGGAAAATGGAGGAGGAGGAGGGGGAAGGGAATGAGTGGGGGGAGAGGGGAAAATGGAGGAGGAGGAGGGGGAAGGGAATGAGTGGGGGGAGAGGGGAAAATGGAGGAGGAGGAGGGGGAAGGGAATGAGTGGGGGGAGAGGGGAAAATGGAGGAGGAGGAGGGGGAAGGGAATGAGTGGGGGGAGAGGGGAAAATGGAGGAGGAGGAGGGGGAAGGAATGGCGGGGGGAGAGAGGAAGGGTGGGGAAAGAGGGGGAAGGAAACAGGGGGGAGGCAAAGAGGGGAAGGAAATGAGTGGGGAGAGGGGAAAATGGAGGAGGAGGAGGAGGAAGGAAATGAGGGGAGAGGGGGGGAAGGGAATGAGCGGGGAGAGGAAGGTGGGGAAAGAAGGGAAAGAAGTGAGGGGAGAGGAAGGTGAAGGAAAGAGGGGAAGGAAATGAGGAGAGATCAGGTTGGGGAGAGATGAGGAAGAAGTGAGCAGAGAGGAAGGTGGGGGAGAGGGGGGAAAAGAAGGGAAAAGAAGGGAAGAAATAAGGGGAGAGGTAGTTAGGGAGAGAGGGAGAAGGTGAGAATAAAGTGGGGAGAGAGGGGAGAGGGTACAGGAAGGTGGGGAGAGAGGGGAAGCAGATGAGGAAAGAAAGCTGTGGGGACAAAAGAGAAAATGAGGGAAGAGAAAAGTAGGGAGAGAGGGTGAAAGGGAGAGGAAGGTAGAGAGAGAGCGAGAAAGGGGGAAGAAGGTGGGGAGAAAGAGAGGAGGGGAGATAAAGGTAGGGATAAGAAAACGCAGAAAGGAGGAAACGTGTGGAGAAGAGAATGGAGAGGAAAGAAAAGGGAGGGAAAGGAAGGGGAGAGGGAGTAGGGGAGGGAGAGGAAAAGAGAAGGAGAAGAAAGAATAAGAGAGAGGAAGGAGGAGGGAGAGCAAGGAATAAGAGCGAGAAAGGGAGAGGGGAAAGGAAGGAATAAGAAATAGGAAGGAAGAGGGGGAGGAAGAGAGATGGGAGAGCAAGGGAGAAGGGAGAGGAAGGAATAAGAGAGAGAGAGAGAGAGAGAGAGAGAGAAGAGAGAGAGAGAGAGAGAGAGAGAGAGAGAGAGAGAGAGATGAGATGAGAGGAAAGGGGAGAGGGGAGAAGGTGAAATAGAAAAGAGGATTTTATAAAGATCGATAAAAAATACATTCCACATTCATGGACGCAGAAGTAGACAGACAGACACACACACACACACACACACATACACACACACACACACACACACACACACACACACACACGCACCCATCCATACACACACACACACACACACACACACACACACACACACACACACACACACACACACACACACACACACACACACACACACACACACACACACACACACACACACACACACACACACACACACACACACACACACACACACACACACACACACACACACACACACACACACACACACACTCACACACACACGCACCCATCCATACACACACACACACACACACACGCCGACAAACACACACACCCATCCATACACACACACACACACACACACACACACACACACACACACACACACACACACACACACACACACACACACACACACACACACACACACACACACACACACACACTCACACACACACACACCCATCCATACACACACCCACCCACCCAACCCCACACACACACACTCTCTCACACACACACACACACACACACACACACACCCATCCACACACACACACACACACACACACACACACACACACACACACACACACACACACACACACACACACACACACACACACACACACACACACACACACACACACACACACACGTGGGTTCCTTTGTTCGTTTTCCTGGCTATTCCATGAAATGATGTTATGGAAATTAATGGAACAATTAAGATATATCATTAATTCAAAATCCAGAACTGAATTAGTAATGTTTTTTTCCCTTTTTTTTTGGGGGGGGGGGGGGGAGAGGAATTAAGCTACAACATATATCTAAATCTATATCTATATCTAAGTCCATCTATAGATATATACATATATTAATGATTATAAAGATAATGAAATTATGAAATAAAACAGATGAAGTAAAGATGATGATGATGATGATAATGGTAATGATAATGATAATGATAATGATAATGACAATGCTAATGATAATAATGCTAATGATAATAATAATGCTAATGATAATAAAGATATTAATAATAATAATAATAATAATAATGATAATAATAATAATAATGATGATGATGATAATAATAGTTATAATAATAATAATGATAATAATAATAATGATAATTATTATTATTATTATTATTATTATTATCATTATTATGATAATGATAATAATAATAATAATAATAATGATAATGATAATAACGATACTAATAACAATAATGATAATAATAATAAGCACCACATGATAATATAATGTAAAAAAAAAAACATTTTTAAAGTGCATTTAGTGAACTTTAGATTGAGCTTTTTAAATGAGCTTTTTTTCCCCATTTCGCTCCTAGAGTGACTGATAGGTGAATCGTAAATTAATGTCCGCGAGAATGAGGCATTTTACATTATGCAAGAGGCGTGAATAATGTTGGTATTTGATCAACTCGTAATGACTACCAAAGCATGAGTTTTGTGAAGAAAATGTATAATATATATGTGATAGAAATAATGATCTTGTTATGGTTAATGATGGGGATGAAAGTTTATTGATAATGATGATAATGATGAACAATATGATGATAATGATGAGAAATATGATGATAATGATGAAAAATATGATGATAATATTATTAATGATACTTATATATGTTATTGCCATCACTATTAATATTGATATAAATATCATCATTATCATTATCATTACCATTATCCTTAGCATTATTAAGATAATATCATCGTCATAATTATTCCTGTCAGCAGCATCATTAAAGATATCAATCTCATTATCGTCATTATCTTTACAAAAACCATTCATATAAACCTATATAAAACATTTAAATTCACTCTATCAATATTCCACAAACAACATAAATTCACTCTAACATATATAACCTCCCTCCCCCCCCCCCCCCTCCCCTCTCCCCCCCCCTCCCCTCTTCCCCCTCTTCCCCCCTCCCCTCTTCCCCCTCTTTCTTTGTTGAAAAATCTCGTTGCCATGGGAACCGTATCTCGAGCCTTTGGTGGGGATGATAATGATGATGATGGTGATGATGATGATGATGACGATGGTGATGATGATGGTAATGGTGATGATGATGGTGATGATGATGATGATGATGATGATGTTGATGATGATGATGATGATGGTGATGATGATGATGATGATGATAATGGTGATGATGATGATGATGATGATGGTGATGATGATTATTATTATAATCATTAATAGTATTATTACTATTATCATCAGTATTATTACTATCATTATTATCATTATCACCATTATCATTATTAATATCATTGTCACCATTATCATTATCAATATCATTATCATTATTCCCATCATCATCATCACTATCATCCGTAAAAGAAGTTCAAAATAACAATCACAATCACCCAAAGTATTAATCAAAGAAGTCAGGAAAGTAAATAAACAGCAGTGATACTTGACAACGTGAGTCAGCATGTTTCTCTTTACTCACTTTTGTTTACAAACAGAAGGACACGTGTCACGTAATTAGGAAGAAATAGTGACGTAATCTTTTGTCTTGTTTATCTTATTTTTTTTATCTTTTTGCTGAGTTCCAGCTTTTATGTCAAAGATAGCTAGCTACATAGCAACGAAAATTTGCATATAAAAAAGGGAAGAAGAGAGAGAGAGGGGGGGGGATGCACAGAAGAGCTATGCTAAGTGGAAGGGTAAAAAAAAAAAATATATATATATGAATGTCTGAGATAGTGTGTCAACAGAGCGACAGGTCTTTCAGATACTCTGGTTGCAGATACGTTGATGGTCTCGGCTGTGCAATGGTTGTGCAATCTGGCTCCTCTTTGTGGTGTTATTGATGTTGATATAGATTTGATTATGACTTATGTGCGTGTGGAATGATTATGTCTTTATTAATTAAGCGCAGTTGGCGTTGTTGTTGTTACTATAATTACTCTAATAATACCATCATCACCATTAGTAGGAATCATCATCATTATTAATAGGAATCATTATCATCACCATCGTTATGGATAGGAATCATTATCCTCATCATTAATAGGAATCATCATCATCATTAATAGGAATCATCATCATTATTAATAGGAATCATTATCATCACCATCGTTATGGATAGGAATCATTATCCTCATCATTAATAGGAATCATCATCATCATTAATAGGAATCATCATCACTATTAATAGCAATCATTATCATCACCATCGTTATGGATAGGAATCACTATCTTCATCATCATTAATAGGAATCATCACCATTTT
>BOPN01001916.1:183780-191280 GCA_017312705.2 Penaeus japonicus
TTCCTGTTTTTCCTGTTTTTCGAGGTTCTGTTTGGTCGTTACTTCTGCCTTGAAGCGTTTTGATTTTCCTGTTTTTCCTGTTTTCCTGTTTTCAGGTTCTGTTTAATTCAATTTACTTCTGCCTTGAAGCGTTTTGATTTTCCTGTTTTTCCTGTTTTTCCTGTTTTTCGAGGTTCTGTTTGGTCGTTACTTCTGCCTTGAAGCGTTTTGATTTTCCTGTTTTTCCTGTTTTTCGAGGTTCTGTTTGGTCGTTACTTCTGCCTTGAAGCGTTTTGATTTTCCTGTTTTTCCTGTTTTTCCTGTTTTTCGAGGTTCTGTTTGGTCGTTACTCCCGCCTTGTAGCGCTTTTATTTTCCTGTTTTTCCTGTTTTTCGAGGTTCTGTTTGGTCGTTACTTTCGCCTTGTAGCGCTTTGATTTTCCTGTTTTTCCTGTTTTTCCTGTTTTTCGAGGTTCTGTTTGGTCGTTACTTTCGCCTTGTAACGCTTTGATTTTCCTGTTTTTCCTGTTTTTCCTGTTTTTCGAGGTTCTGTTTGGTCGTTACTCCCGCCTTGTAGCGCTTTTATTTTCCTGTTTTTCCTGTTTTTCCCGTTTTTCGAGGTTCTGTTTGGTCGTTACTTTCGCCTTGTAGCGCTTTGATTTTCCTGTTTTTCCTGTTTTTCCTGTTTTTCCTGATTTTCCTGTTTTTCGAGGTTCTGTTTGGTCGTTACTTCTGCCTTGAAGGGTTTTGATTTTCCTGTTTTTCCTGTTTTTCCTGTTTTTCGAGGTTCTGTTTGGTCGTTACTTCCTCCTCGTAGCGCTTTGATTTTCCTGTTTTTCCTGTTTTTCCCGTTTTTCGAGGTTCTTTTTGGTCGTTACTTCCTCCTCGTAGCGCTTTGATTTTCCTGTTTTTCCTGTTTTTCGAGGTTCTGTTTGGTCGTTACTTTCGCCTTGTAGTGCTTTGATTTTCCTGTTTTTCCTGTTTTTCGAGGTTCTGTTTGGTCGTTACTTCCTCCTCGTAGCGCTTTGATTTTCCTGTTTTTCCTGTTTTTCCCGTTTTTCGAGGTTCTTTTTGGTCGTTACTTCCTCCTCGTAGCGCTTTGATTTTCCTGTTTTTCCTGTTTTTCCTGTTTTTCGAGGTTCTGTTTGGTCGTTACTTCCTCCTCGTAGCGCTTTGATTTTCCTGTTTTTCCTGTTTTTCCCGTTTTTCGAGGTTCTTTTTGGTCGTTACTTCCTCCTCGTAGCGCTTTGATTTTCCTGTTTTTCCTGTTTTTCCTGTTTCGGGTTCTGTTTGGTCGTTACTTCCTCCTCGTGTACTTGCGTTTTTCTTTTCACTGTTTTGCCGCCTTTTCTCTCCATGAAAAAGCGCTGGGTTCTGGCGATTCGTTACTTTCACTTTATCGGCATGTTTGATTTTCCTGTTTTTCCTGTTTTTCCCGTTTTTCGAGGTTCTGTTTGGTCGTTACTTCCTCCTCGTAGCGCTTTGATTTTCCTGTTTTTCCTGTTTTTCCTGTTTTTCGAGGTTCTGTTTGGTCGTTACTTCATCCTTGTATCGCTTTGATTTTCCTGTTTTTCCTGTTTTTCGAGGTTCTGTTTGGTCGTTACTTCCTCCTCGTAGCGCTTTGATTTTCCTGTTTTTCCTGTTTTTCCTGTTTTTCGAGGTTCTGTTTGGTCGTTACTTCCGCCTTGTAGCGCTTTGATTTTCCTGTTTTTCCTGTTTTTCCCGTTTTTCGAGGTTCTTTTTGGTCGTTACTTCCTCCTCGTAGCGCTTTGATTTTCCTGTTTTTCCTGTTTTTCCTGTTTTTCGAGGTTCTGTTTGGTCGTTACTTCCGCCTTGTAGCGCTTTGATTTTCCTGTTTTTCCTGTTTTTCGAGGTTCTGTTTGGTCGTTACTTTCGCCTTGTAGTGCTTTTATTTTCCTGTTTTTCCTGTTTTTCCTGTTTTTCGAGGTTCTGTTTGGTCGTTACTTCCGCCTTGTAGCGTTTTGATTTTCCTGTTTTTCCTGTTTTTCCTGTTTTTCGAGGTTCTGTTTGGTCGTTACTTCCTCCTCGTAGCGCTCTGATTTTCCTGTTTTTCCTGTTTTTCGAGGTTCTGTTTGGTCGTTACTTCCTCCTCGTAGCGCTTTGATTTTCCTGTTTTTCCTGTTTTTCCCGTTTTTCGAGGTTCTTTTTTGATTACTTCATCAACTTGTATCGCTTTGATTTTCCTGTTTTCCTGTTTTTCGGGTCTGTTTGGTCGTTACTTCCTCCTCGTAGCGCTTTGATTTTCCTGTTTTTCCTGTTTTTCGAGGTTCTGTTTGGTCGTTACTTTTGCCTTGTAGCGCTTTGATTTTCCTGTTTTTCCTGTTTTTCCTGTTTTTCGAGGTTCTGTTTGGTCGTTACTTCATCCTTGTATCGCTTTTGATTTTTCCTGTTTTCCTGTTTTTCCTGTTTTTCGGGTTCTGTTTGGTCGTTACTTCCGCCTTTAGCGCTTTGATTTTCCTGTTTATATAAAAAGAGAAAAGAGATACCAGCCAAACAGAAAAAAAAAAAAAAAAAAAAAAAAAAAAACAGGAAGCAGAATATAACGAGTGAAGTGACCTATCACGACCTCGTCCTCCACGGCAGAGACACGTCCGGGGAGGAGGACAAGATGGCACTCATCTCCGAACTGAGAAAGACTAGCTCTCCCAGCCTCCGATGATGCCCCGTCGAGATAAGACACGACGGGAGGTCCTGAGAGTCTTGAGATCTCGTGCCTGGTCTTCTTACGATCAAGGAGAGGCTGTTCGTGGTCGGTATGCGTTTTGTTTTTCATGTTTTTTTCCTGTTTTTTTGAGGTTTTGTTTGAGGTTTTGTTTGGGTTTGTTTGGTTGTCTTTGTTGAGTTTTGTTTTTCCTGTTTTTTTCCTGTTTTTTGAGGTTCTGTTTGGTCGTGTCTTCCGGCTTGTAGCTCTTTGATTTTCCTGTTTTTCCTGTTTTTCCTGTTTTTCGAGGTTCTGTTTGGTCGTTACTTCCGCCTTGTAGCGCTTTGATTTTCCTGTTTTTCCTGTTTTTCCTGTTTTTCGAGGTTCTGTTTGGTCGTTACTTCATCCTTGTATCGCTTTGATTTTCCTGTTTTTCCTGTTTTTCCTGTTTTTCGAGGTTCTGTTTGGTCGTTACTTCCGCCTTGTAGCGCTTTGATTTTCCTGTTTTTCCTGTTTTTCCTGTTTTTCGAGGTTCTGTTTGGTCGTTACTTACGCCTTGTAGCGCTTTGATTTTCCTGTTTTTCCTGTTTTTCCTGATTTTCCTGTTTTTCCTGTTATTTGAGGTTTTGTTTGGTCGTTATTTCTGTCTTGTAGCGCTTTCATTTTCCTGTTTTTCCTGTTTTTCCTGTTTTTTGAGGTTTTGTTTGGTCGTTACTTCCGCCTTGTAGCGTTTTGATTTTCCTGTTTTTCCTGTTTTTCGAGGTTCTGTTTGGTCGTTACTTCCGCCTTGTAGCGTTTTGATTTTCCTGTTTTTCCTGTTTTTCCTGTTTTTCGAGGTTCTGTTTGGTCGTTACTTCCGTCTTGTAACGCTTTAATTTTCCTGTTTTTCCTGTTTTTCGAGGCTCTGTTTGGTCGTGTCCTCCGCCTTGTAATGCTCTGATTTTCCTGCTTTTCCTGTTTTTCCCGTTTTTCGAGGTTCTGTTTGGTCGTTACTTCCGCCTTGTGTTAAAGTGTACGGCGTGTGTTATTGTTGTCGTGGGAAAGGAGGATGGGTTGAGTGTTTGTGTGTGGGTTTGTTTGTTTGTTTGTGTGTGTAGGGAGGGGAGGGGAGTTGTGTGTGGGGAAGGGGGATTTGTGTGTGTGTGTGTTTGTGTGTGTGGGGAAGGGAGATTTGTGTGTGTGTGTGTTTGTGTGTGTGGGGAAGGGGGATTTGTGTGTGTGTGTTTGTGTGTGTGTGTGTGTGTTTTTGTGTATTTGTGTGTGTGTTTGTGTTTGCGTGTGTGTGTGTGTGTTTGTGTTTGTGTTTGTGTGTGTGTTTGTGTTTGTTTGTGCGTGTGTGTGTGTTTATGCCTGTGTGTTTGTATTTACGTGCGTAGTGTGTTTGTATGTGCATAGTACATATCCATTTACACATAAAAATAGATACATCACACGAACAAGCACACAAACAAGCAAATCAACAGAGAAACAGGAATGAACAAACAAGGTGACAATTAAAAACTTCTCGAAAATACACACACACACACACACACACACACACACACAAACACACACACACACACACACACACACACACACACACACACGCACGCACGCACACGTTAGCCATTTGCTTTCATCAATGCAAATGATAATCAACAAACAAGGTAATAACAGAAAACACTAGGCTCTCAGATGGGTGATAAAAACATAGGTAACTCGACTATTTGTATATTCATTTATACACCCATTTATTCATCATTTTATTCAGGAAAAATCTACATTTCAGTTGGCATTACATTGTCACTTTAGATTTATTATGAATAAATCGTTCTTAATATAAAAAAATTATTATTTCATTTCTGACTGAAATGCTAACGGGAGATTTATCATACATTAGAAATATGACATAAATTAAGATATATATAAACATAATTTGACAAGAAAACGACTGCATAAAATATATATATATTTCAGTTGAACAAAACATATTTTTGAAATCACTGCTATGGTCATTAATATTCATGCCAAGGTGAAGTATACCAGTTTCTGCAATATCATCATATGATGATAATAATAATAATGATGATGATGTTGATAATAATGATAAGGATAATAATGCCAGCACTAATGATGATGATACCAATGATAATGATAACATAATGATATTGATAATGATATTATTAATAATTGCAATGATAATAGTAATAATAGTAGCACTAGTAATAACAATTGCAGTATTGTAATTATTATAATTTACTATCATCATTATCGTTGTTATTGCTATCATTATTAATAGTGTTATTATTGGTATTACTGTTGATGTTATTATTGTTATCATTAATTATTATCATTATTATCATTATCACTAATTTCATTTTAATTGCTGTTGCTTTACTATCAATGAATAATGATTTAATTATCTTGATTTTCTCTTATCATTTTTTATTACTATCTTCATCATTATTATCATTATCATTATTGTTATCATTCTGTTATCATTGTTGCAGTTATTATTGCTAATACTGCAATTGTTATTACTAGTGCTACTACTATTACTATTATCATTGCAATTATTAATAATATCATTATCAATATCATTATGTTATCATTATCATTGGTATCATCATCATTAGTGTTGGCATTATCTTTATCATTATTATCAACATCATTATCATTATCACTATTATCATTATTATAATTTTCATTATGATTATCATTAATATCATCATCACTGTAATCATCACCATGTTCATTTTAATCACCATTAATAATTATCACTATCATTACTATCATTATCATTATTACTGCTATTACTATCGTTATTATTATTTCTACTATTATCATTATTATCATTATCATCCTCACTATTGTTAACAATTCCTCATAACTCTTACTATTAGTATGATTATTCTAATTATCATTACTATCATCATTATCATCATCATCATTATTATCATTATCAAATCATTATCATTAATATTGTTATCATGTTATTATCATTACTATCATCATTATCATTATCATCTTTATCATCATCATCATCATCATTATTGTTATCCTTATCATTATCATTATCATCATTACCAATATTTATTTTTCATCAGTATCATTATTATTGATATTAATATCATCATCGGTATTACTATTATTATCATTATTATTGTTATATATCTTCCTCCTCATTATTATCATTATTACTATTATTGTCATTATCATTATTACCCTCCACATTATTTGCATCATCATTATCATCATTATCATCATTATTAGCACTGTACCTATGAGTATCATCAATTCATATTGCAACAGTCATAATCATCATCAACGTTACCGTTTCTATCGTATCTCTATCGGTTGAAAATACTTGAGCTATGCAATTGCACCATTTTCTTTTTTTTTTTTTTTCAACGTCCTCCAAATTGAGGTCAAGGTAAGAGCACTATCAAACCATTACGATACGACCTTCGCCGACCTGAAATGACCTCCATCCCCCATCCCTCACCCCCACTCCCCCTCCTCCCTGGACTATCCAACCTCTCTCTTTCTCTCTCTCTCTCTCTCTCTCTCTCTCTCTCTCTCTCTCTCTCTCTCTCTCTCTCTCTCTCTCTCTCTCTCTCTCTCTCTCTCTCTCTTTCTCTCCTTTTTGCCTCTCCTTTTTTCTTTTTTTTTTCTCTTACCCCTCATCTTCTCTCTCTTTCTTTCTCTCTCTCTCTCTCTCTCTCTCTCTCTCTCTCTCTCTCTCTCTCTCTCTCTCTCTCTCTCTCTCTCTCTCTCTCTCTCTCTCTCTCTCTCTCTCTCTCTCTCTCTCTCTGATTCCGCCCCCCTTCTTACTTCTACTTTATCTCTGTTTCTCATCACTTCTCCCATTTATTTTTACTCCTTTTCTCCTTCTCCCTCTCCCCCTTCGGCTCTTTAACCCCCCCCCCCCCTTCTTCCTCCTCTTCCCCTCCTCCCCCTTTTCCTCTAATTGCCTCTCTGTTTCTCCCCTTCTCTCACTTCCCTTCCCCTATCCTTTTATCCTTTCCCTACTATCCATATACCCTACCCCCTCCCCCCATCATGTTACCTCTCCCCCTCCCACCTCCTTCTCTTTTTCCTCCACTTCCCCCTTCCTCCCCTCCACCCCCTTCCCCTACCTCCTTCTCTCACTCACCCCCCCTCTCGTCCCCCTCCCACCCATCCCCATCCCCCATCCTGTTACCTTTCCCCTTCCCCCCACCCTACTCCCCACTTCATCACCCCCCACCTACCCCCCTACCTTACCTCCCACCCCTCCTCCACCTCCACCCACCCTCCCATCCCCTCCTCCACCTCCACCCACCCTCTCCTATTCCACCCACCCCCCAACCTCCCATCCCCTCCTAGCCTCCCCCCTCCTCCACCTCCACCCACCCCCCATCCCTACTCCCCCCTCCTCCACCTCCACCCCCTACCTTACCTTCACCTCCACCCCCCCTACCTTACCTCTCACCCTCCCTCCACCTCCACCCACCTCCACCCCCATCCCTACTCCCCACTCCATCACCCCGCCCCACCTACCCCCCTACCTTACCTCCCACCCCCCCTTCCCCTCCTCCCCTCTTCCTCCCCTCCACCTCCACCCCCCATCCCTACCTCCCACCCTCCTCCTCCTACCCTCCCCTCCTCCCCTCCTCCTCCTAGCCTCCCCCCATCCCACCCTCCCCTCCTCCTTCCCCTCCCTCCTTCGGTCTCCCAGCCACTCGGGGTCGTTCGTGAAGACCCAAAAGAGGATTCATTCGGTCGTTCTCCCAGGAGTCGTGACGACCTCGGCCTCTGGCGATTAAGGAGGCGAGTGGGTTGGGATTTTATATATTTATTTTTTTTCATTATTATTATTGTTGTTATTATTTTCCTTTC
>BOPN01001916.1:203780-206280 GCA_017312705.2 Penaeus japonicus
ATAAATGATTTATCAACGCTACTTATAATGAAAGAAAAGTTGAGTAAGACAGATAGCTACTAAGAAGTAATTATCTAAAGCCATATTTGTAGGTACTTTCTCACTTACGAGGAATTTTTAACGACCCCTTGGTCTGGCAGTGGGCTTTGTTTATCGTCATGACCCCTGCGATGGCCGTTAAACAGAGGGTTTTAAATCACCGGTTCCCGCCCACTCGTTTGTGGGTTCGTGTTTGAGGGTTTGTTTGTTTGTTTGTGTGTGTTTTTGTTTGTTTGTATGTGTGTGTGAGAGAGTGTGTTTGTGTGTGTGTTTGTATTTGTTTGTTTGTTTGTGTGTGTGTTTGTTTGTGAGTGTGTTTTTGTGCATTTGTTTGTTTGTGTTAGTGTGGGTGGGTGTGTTTGTGCGTTAGTTTGTGTGTGTGTGTGTTTATGTTTGTGTTTGTGTGTGTGTTTGTGCGTTTGTTGGTTGTTTATTTGTGTGTGTGTGAATGTGTGTTTGTGTGTGTATGTGTGAGTGTGTGTGTGTGTGCGTGTGCGTGCTTCTGTATGTGTTTGTGTGTGTGTGTGTGCGTTTGTTTATATAGATAAACAAATTTACTAAGAAACACTGAGAAAGTTGTACATTGATTTTTTAAAAGCCACTCTAAAAGAAATGCAGTTCTTACACCGAGAACAAGTAATAAGTTGATTATTAATAAACAAAAACATCAACGATCTTTTTATCTACATATTTTCCCTTCCGATGAAATGATACTACGATGAAAACAATTTGAAAAAAAAAAATAGATAAATAAACAGCATTTCAAATGTAAGCGACGCTGTTCTGGAAAACTTTTAGTTGAAGTTATGAAAAGTTTAGGTAAAAAGGAGTTTACTATTTTCTTGAATACTTGAGCCGAAGAAACGAAGTAAAACATGTTACAGTTGTCAAACATTTTTCCACATAGGACAACCACAATGTGTAAATTGACTGCGCATGCATACACATATTCCACATATCACACACAGTGCACACTAATGCAATATACAACCCCCCCCCCCCCCCCTCAGCATATGTATTGATCCCCCCCCACCCTCACCGTCACTGACCCCCCCCCCCACCCCCCCTCTCACCGACCCTCCTAAAAAATGCAACCTATAGAAATCTGAAGATTCTTGATCCAATTTCCAAAAAATATAGATGGAAATAAACACACACACACACACACACACACACACACACACACACACACACACATATATAGATAGATAGATAGATATAGATAGATAGATATAGATAGATAGATATAGATAGATAGATATAGATAGATAGATATAGATAGATAGATATAGATAGATAGATAGATAGATATAGATAGATAGATAGATAGATAGAAACGAGGATAAAATAAGATAATCCAATAATCAAACAAACTAAGTAAATGAAAGATATACCTCTGAGGGTTACCATGGATAGACAGATTAACTCAAATAAAAAAAAGAAAAAGAAAAAGAAAAAAGTACTGAGCGAGGCCTTAAGCCCCCCCCCTCCTGTACATTAACACGGCTCAGAGTTTGTACCCATGGAGTGTGGTTGTTCACTAATTCCTTCGTCGGCTATAATCCCAGAGAATGGCCTTTAGCTACATGAAAGATGCAGATTTCGTAGGCATTTTGAGGCATAAGTGCATGAGAAATTTCGTGCATGAGAATGTCTAGGAAATGGATTCAAAGCTTAATACCTAACTGGATGTTATGTTGCTTGTATATACATATTCACTTGTGTATATATACTTAAGGCATACATGCATACGTACATGTGTGTGATATATACACATATCAATACATGTATAAATACATACAAATATACACACACACAGTCACAGACACAGCCATACATGTGCCAATACACACGCACACACACACATACACACACACACATATACACACACATACAAACACAAGCTTGCATGTTTACAAAAAAAAAAAGGAAAAAAAAAAATTAAAGACACTATGTAAAGCAAAAGAAAAACGAAAAAAATAAAAAAAACTAGAAATAAAATCAATAAAAATACAGTACTCATCTAAATCGAAATTCATGATCTACACATCTAATCTATTGCTAAATCAAATGCATTTATTCCATTTATCCTTATCATCACTCGCCATCCTTTGTTGCATATTCTCCCAAATCAAAAAGCCTCCGTTATCGATTCATTCTCTCCCTGTCTGCTGGAAAGTTCAACAATGAATAATTACAAAGTCTCTATTTCAGTCCATTTCAGTCGAGACTTTTATGACTAGAGCAAAAAAGAAGAGGGAGAGAGAGGAAGAGAGGGAGAGGAAGAGAGGGAAGGGGGGGTGAAAGAGAGAAAGAGAAAGAGGGAGAGAAAGGGTGAAAGAAAGAGAGAGAGAGAGAGAGCGAGATAGATAGATATATATATACAGAGAGAGAGAGAGAAAGAATGAAAGAAAGAAAGAGAGAGAGAAAGAGAGAGCGAAAAGAAAGAAAGAGAGAGAGA
>BOPN01001916.1:211280-216280 GCA_017312705.2 Penaeus japonicus
AGATTACGGTTTCATTTTACTCACAAACACCATACCAATATCATGTTTTACTTCTAAATGAACAATCTCCATTCTCCTACATTTCCCGTGACATCCCACCCCTTGCCACCATTTCCATTTCCATCCCTCCCCTCCCCTCCCTTCCCCTCCCTTCCCCTCCTCCTCCCTTCCCCTCCCTTCCCCTCCCTTCCCCTCCCTTCCCCCCCTCCTCCCCTCCCTCCTCCCCCATCCACATTGGGTCGATGGCTCGCATGAAATAATGACAGCTTGAGGTGCTGTCATTAGTGTTAAAGACGATACCTTGAGCTCCCTTCCCTTTCTCCTCGCTCGAGTCGCTCTTTACTGTATCAAAGGATGAATTAATTGTTGTGTGATTTTTCCTTTTGAATTTATGGCATTAATGCATGTCTCTTACATGTCAATGCATGTCTCCTGCGCCGATGGTTAGTCTTTTGTTTCTATAATGTATTTGTGGGGATTCGGTTATGATTAAAAATGGAGGTACAGAGGAATTTAATTATTCAAAACTATGATGGATAGATGTTAGAAGCTTAAATTATATATTCATTTCTAACAAAGGGGGATATTTCTAATCTGAATTTCCTTGTCTCGTTACTTCAGTTTTCTTTTTGATATTATCATGAAGAAAAATAAAACATGTAGAGGGAAATATTGATGATGATGATGCATAATAATAACGATAATAACAATAACAACATGAACAATGATAATAACAAGAATAAGATGATAATAAACAATAAAACAGCTATAAGAGTTATAAAGAAAATATGATGTAATAATAAAAGAAGAAACATAACAGTAACAATTAAAATAATTATTATAAGAATACCAAAGAAAATGATAATAACATAAGCAATAATCATAACAGCAATGATAATAACTTTAATAATATTCATAGAGATAATAAGAATGATTACAATAATGATGGCAATAATAAAGATAACAATAATGATGAAATAATATTATTATTAACTATCATCACATTAATAACAATAATATCAATTGTGAAAAAGATGATAGCAATAAACATAACAATAACCGAGCCAAACATTATTACAGTAATTAAGACGACAACAACAACAGAAACAAGAACAAGAACAACAAAAAACTCAACAATATAAATAATTCCAGAACAAAAAACAAAAACAAAACAAAACAAAACAAAAACAAAAAACTGGCAGTCGGGACGAGAGACCCGTTGGAGGTGCTGAGCGGCATGAATTATTTCACATGAATAATTATCATTGTGTTAACTGCCCTGGATAAATTACGCCTCATGACTTATTAAGAACGGGGAGGCTTTTTTGTCGGGGTGACTTATGTGTTTTTTTTCTCGTCTTTTTCTTTTTCTTTTCTTTTCTTTTTCTCTTATATTTTTCTGGTCTTGTCATTGTGTTGTTCTATTTCTGTTCTGTTATTGGAGCGTAATTGCTATTTTTTTCTTTTCTTTTATGATCTGATTTGATCGTTTTTTATTATTGTACCTTTTATTTTCTGTTATTTCTTTGTTACCTTATTTCATCTTATAGTATCACTTGTCTTTTTTCGTTTTGTATTATTTTCTTTTCTTTTTTTATCTCACAATTCATTTATTTCGTTTTGTTTTCGAGTGCTGAAGATTGAGATATATGACTCATTAGCCACATAAAAACGAGCAAAAGACACACACAGAATATGTATGCATGGTTGAGTACATGATAATACTTGGAATTGTGATCTAAAGTACAAGAAAAATATTAGTGTACATAAGTATTCGTATCATATCAATAACAGTATTAGAAGAAAAAAAATAGATGAGAGAATGTATATTTTCAGAAAGTAACAGACATTTTTCGATTTTACACCACTATCAAAATTACATGATGAATAAAAAAAACGAAAAAAAAAAACGAATGAAAATAATATTCGATATGCGTCAAGTACATCTCTTGCTTTGTAAAGTCTTGCATTCTCATTAATAACGTTTCTACGTTTGTCAAAATAAACTCTGTTCGTAGTACTAAGTCTGATATCTTAGGCAGTTGCAAGCGGTGCACTTTAATTTTTTCCACATTTTATTTATTTATTTTTTTTTTTTTTTTCATTTGTTAATACTTCCAATTTATTAGTCACTTCCTTATTTTTATTTATTTTTTTTTTTACTGAGAGATAAAAAAAGTTTGTTGTTGGTAGATAGAATCGTGCTCAGGAGATGGCTTTTTAAAAGTCGGGGTCCGCGGGAAAATTAATTCAGATAAAAAGGTGCTTGCTACTGAAAAGGTTGGGAAGAACTGTGTTATTAATCATTATAATTATAATTCTAGAATAATTGAAATTCTATCTGCGTTGTGGAAATATTCACTATAATTTTGGTAGAGTGGGGATGTATGTGTGTGTGTGTATGTGTGCATATATATGTATATATGTGTATATGTATATATATATATATACATATACATATACATATACATATACATATACATATGCATATACATACATACATTCATATATATATATATATATATATATATATATATATATATATATATATATATATATAATATATGTGTGTGCGTGTGCGTGTGTGTATTTGTGTGTGTGTGTGTGTGTGTGTGTGTGTGTGTGTGTGTGTGTGTGTGTGTGTGTGTGTGTGTGTGTGTGTGTGTGTGTGTGTGTGTGTGTGTGTGTGTGTGTGTGTGTGTGTGTGTGTGTGTGTGTGTGTGTGTGTGTGTGTGTGTGTGTGTGTGTGTGTGTGTGTGTGTGTGTGTGTGTGTGTGAGGGCCCAATAAAAAACAATGTTTTGAGGCAGAGGAAATTTTGACGCAGCGCCCAGGACCAAAACCCGGAAACGGGCGTCAAAGTCGTGTCGCGAAAAGACTAAAGTTTAGCAACAAAAACGATAAAACGAAGCAAAAATGGCCGAGAGCGATGATCACGTCAAGTTGTGATGCTCCGAGTTTGAGATAAAGAGAGAATCTGGTAATGATGAAGAACACAAAGAAAGAGGATGAGGGAGAGAAGGAGGGAGGGAGAGACGTTGAGATGTAAGGATTACAGTAAGGGAGGGTAGGATAGAATGAGGAGGGAAGAAGGGAGGGAGTGGGAGAAAAGAGTAAGGGAGGGAAGGAGGAAGCGAGAAAGCGAGGGAGAGAGATGATGCTATGTGCAGGGGATGGGGAGTAATTATGCGTAAATGTATAAGCACGTTAGTTTCTTTTCTTTCTTTTGAACAACTTAACGCTGTTACAACTTAACGCCACTTCTGTCTTGAACTGACACACAGAAGTATCGCAGGAGCAAAAAATTCAAAGAATTGTATAGAAGATACGCATAAAGGAGACCGATATGAATAAGGAGAGACCGAGACCAAGGTAAGAAAGATAAACAACCTAGACCCAAGAAGTTACTCACCTTGTGCAGTTAGGTTCAGGCTGAGAGTGGTGGTCGGAGGTACGTGTCGGCGCGGGCAAGAGTGCGCATGCGCCGTGACCTGTAGCGTCCTACTGCTGCTGCTGTTCCTGCCGTTGTTGTTGTTGCTGTTGTTGTTGGTGATGGAGGTCGCGGTGAGGCAGAGGCGGTGGCTCGGGCGGTCGTGAGGTGAAGCCACCACGAACACGGAGCCGCCCTCGGCCCAGTGGCCATGGCATACGTAGGCTGTTGGAGAGGGACGGAGGAGGTGTTACAATACGTGAGCGCCTTTTATAATGCGAGAGGAATGAAGTGGTACATCACATAAACAACACAGAGTGGCATGCGTTCTAATACAGGAATAATGAAGTGTTACCATACACAAAAATATAAGAGTGTATTCGGTATAACGCAAGATTTCCGAGGCGTAGGTATGACTGAAGAGATATGTTTAGAAAATATGAAAATAAGAAAGCAGAAATCATCAGTTATAAGGACTTTTCTTAAATGTTATATAGGATGAAATAATGAAAGAGGAGTGATGTGCTGTAAGGGATGATAGCACAAAAGGACGTTTGACATAAAATATCAAAAAAAGAAAAAAAGAAATGAAAGCAGTTGATGAAATGAGTTACAAAAGACGTTTAGTAAATGTGGTAGAGTAAATATTCGGGCTAATGAGGAACTTGTTCAATTACAAAAGAGGGGAAAGAAAATAATATGATGGAAAAAAAAGTGAACGAAAATATACAGAGAAAAGGAAGGAACTAAAATAATGAAGGGAATGTCGGATAAAAGCATTTAACTGAAGAGAAGTTTAAGAGAAAAATTGAGAGAGGGAAGGGAGAAGGAGAGAGTGAAAGAAAGCGAGAGGGACGGTGAAAGAAGGAGAGGGCGATTGAACAGAAAGACAGACAGACAAAGAGAGAGAATGAGAGAGAGAGAAAAAAAAATATATAAACAGAGGGAGACAGATAGAGAAAGATAAAGAAAGAAAGAAACAGAGACAAACAGACAAAACAAATAGAGCCAAGACACCCGACAGCTACTCACAGTGCTTGGATGCCTCGCCGGAACAAGCATGGACGAACTGCAGGGCATGAAGGGCCACGCAGCCCGCCCGCAGGTGCGTCACGTCCTGGTCGCAGTCGCCCTCCACCGCCGTCCACACGCCGACGAAGGGGCACGGCCGCCGGGAGGGGGAGCCGCCTGGAGGGGGGGGAGGGGGAAGGTCGAAGTCAGAAGGATGGATGGGAAATTTATAATAGCTGTGTGTATGTGTGTGTGTGTGTGTGCATATGTATGTATGTATGTATGTATATATATATATATATACATNAAACCTCCAAGGGATGAGTCGCTAGTCAACACTTTTAACCAAAATATGAATAACAAAAAAGACCCTTCCTTTTAGACAAAGAAAAGAATTTAAGCCTCAACTGTTTTTTTTTTAAGTGGATTTTTTAACCACTGATGAATATTTTATTGGAGGTAAAAGTGGTATATAGTTTTTTGCATATACATATCTTTTTCCAAAGGGCAATCATTATTATCACAAATGCTATCTTATCTATCTTTATAATCACAAATGC
>BOPN01001917.1:27500-30000 GCA_017312705.2 Penaeus japonicus
CATACCACGTCCCTGTCCCTTAATCCAGCTCATATATATCCCTCTCCTTCTCTTATCACTCTGCATCCCATCCCTTTTTTTTCTTTTCTTTTTTTCAATATCCTCTCAGGCTCTCTCTTCCTCACAATACCTCGCACGCCCACTCGCCCTCCACTTGCCTCTCTCCACCTACTCATACACGCCTCCTCTTCCTCTCCTCACACGCCGGGACTCCTCTCCCCCCTAACCCCCCCCCCCCACCCCCCACCCCTCATGCGCCTAGACCTTCTTCTCTGTCTTTTTCATACCCAGGCTGAAAAAGGCTATTCTAAGGATTCACACTTATATCTGACCTGAAAAAGATTTTTTTTTTTTTCCTTTTTACTGGTTTTCTTGGTTTCAAGGGAAAACGCCATTTGGATACAGTAGCAGAAGAAATACAGTATATACAAGACAATAGAAACCTTTTGTGGATTTTGGGTGTTTTGTCTGTCACGTTGTTCAATGTAGAAATACTGAGAAACTTTTAAAACAGATACATCATCAACATCGACAAATGATATACACTTATAATTTTCACTTTCTGTTTGTTTTTATTGATACATCCTTTTCTAGTTTATTTTCCTCTTTAATTATCTTTCTATACATATAATAGTTAAAGCTCATTATTCTCACGCCTTTCATATAAACGTGAAACAAAGCAACTTGATTTTGTATTTGTAAACGTGTTGCATTTTTCGGAAATATTTTCACAATGCTTCAGTATTGTTGATTGATATTTGATATGTACATTTTTGCAAAGAAAAAGATAGTTTGCAATGCTTTGTATATTTCGGGTATAAAGATAGAATAAAATATACACACACACACACACACCATTTATTTGCAATTCTCAACATATTACTGAATATGGTCAATTTTAAGACTTAATGGGATAATGATGGTATATGAGGGACAAACAAGAAGAATAATGTCGGAAAAGATTATAATGATTGTGAAGAATAATTATGATGATGATAAGTTCCAAGAAGAGAGCTTGGAAAATTATGTTGAAGCAGGAGAAATAATAAGGAGTAAAAACAATAAGAAAAATTAATCCAAAGAAAAGGGGGGAAATTATAGGAAAATTATAGGAGATGAGGTCAATCAGACAAAGAAATGAAAGAGAAGGAAAATGAGAAAAAAATAGATAGTAGGAATACGAAGAGAAGGAGAGAGAGAGAAATAAGAAAAGTAGGATGAAGAAAAGGGAGGCAAAACGATAGAAAAAAAACAGGAAACGAAAAAGAAAGAGAGAAAAATGATAAAAAAAATAACAAAGGGATGGATACACGATAAGAAAGAGATAAAGAAACCACCCAAGAAAGAAAGGGGGGTGGGTGGGAGAGGTGGGGGTGTGGGAGAGAGAACAATAGGCAACAAAAGACGAATCGAAACCGGAATTTTGTTTGCCTTGATCAGTTTAGGTTCCACTTGCAATTTAAGAACCAGACGCTATTAAGGCAGAGTCGCGGATTTCATTATCGCCTCGAAAACAATTAAGTTCTGCATCCAGCCTAATGATGGACACGCAGCCATTGCTTCTGTGTTGATTAATTTGCCATTAAGGGAACTAATGGTGTGGAACAAGCCCCTTAACGAGGAGTTCACAGGTTTGCTTGTTCCTCTTTGCCATTGCATACTTGGTTGGAAATTGGTGAAAAGTAATTTTCGAATAGCATGTGCAAATGTAAATCTATGATTATATGCTTTTCAGTCTATATCATCCTCTTTCTTATTCTGTCTGTGTGTCTGACTGTTTTGTGTCTCTCTGTCTGGCTCTTTCTTCTTCTTCTTCTTCTTCTTCTTCTCTCTCTATCTCTTTCTCTCTCTCTCTCTCTGGCTCTTTCTTCTCTCTCTCTCTCTCTCTCTCTCTCTCTCTCTCTCTCTCTCTCTGGCTCTCTCTCCCCCCTCCCTCTCTCTATGAGTATATGTGTATTTATGTGAGTGTACTTACATGTGTATGTGTATATATGTGTGTGGAGAAATTAGAAGAAAAACAACAACACCGAGAAAACGAAGACAATAAAAAAAAAGAAAAATAATAAAAGCCTAAAAAACAAACACAATCAAACTTGCCTCGGTTTTTCCTCCATAATCCCTGCCTATTGTTCTGTCTATCAATCACTGATAAACGAAGGAAAAGGGTTTATTTTGGATTCGTCCATCTTCTATCCAACACAAGGTCTTCATCGGGATGGAGGGAGATAAAGAGTTTGGGGAAGGAGTGATGGAAGGAGGGAAGGGAAGGAGGGGAGGGAAGGGAAGGAGGGGAGGGAAGGGAAGGAGGGGAGGGAGGGAGGGAGGGAGGGAGGGGGGATGGAGGGTAGAAGGAGGAAGGGAGCGGAGGGGCGGGGGGGAGATGATGAGACGGTGGAGGGTAGGAAAGGAAGAGGGAAGGGAGCTGAGAGAAAGAGAGAAAGAGATAGATAGATAGATAGATAGATAGAGAGAGAGCGAGAGAAAGAGAGAGAGAGAGAGA
>BOPN01001917.1:45000-47500 GCA_017312705.2 Penaeus japonicus
GTGGCAGTCCTTCTCAGGTAGTTACGCTTGGTTAGAGGTACGTTCATTTTTGACTGTATGCATATATATATATATATGTGCGTGTGTGTGTTTGTTTGTGTGTGCTCTGTGCAATTTTCTTTATTTCCCCCCCAAAAATGTACAGGAAGAAAATTATATTTTTCTAAACTTCCATTTTCAGGTCTTCCGATGTAGAAAATTATAGTGACATTAATTTAATTATTCTACTTTCGAGTAGTGAACAGAAGATAGCGAGAGTCGAACGATGAAGTGAGATATGACATGTGCATTATGGTGCGAGAGACGTATATGTTGTAATATCACTGCACATTGAAACGCTTATCTTTTGACAAACTCTCTATTAAAAATATTTATATAGTATGAAAAAAAAAAAATCGATATGCCTTTATTTTTTGTTGTTGTTTCTCGTTCCACTTCGTTTTAAGACATTCAAGATTTTGAAGAAACAAATGCCGAAGATAATTGGATTTAGTGATTATATCGAGATCCATCTTCAGAAAGCGTTTCTAATTAGTGGGATTAACTCTCTCTCCCTCTCTCTCCCCTCTCTCTCTCTCTCTCTCTCTCACTTGGTCGCTCTCCCTAGCCCTTCTCTCTTTCTTGCTCTCTCTTTCTAATCCTTCTCTCCTTTCTTTTCTCTCCCTCTCATCATTTTCTCTTTTTTTTTCTTTCGTCTATCCATCCATCTGTCTGTAAATCAATACTTCTTACTACATCCCCTCCTCCACCCCCTTTCTCTCTCCACTTGATGTCCATTCTTCTCCTCATACCTCATACACTATTGAATTATGGCCTTAGGAACCCGTTAGATTCCGTATCCATTTCTTCTGCATAGGAAAGTTGGTCCAAGTGGTACTCGACACTAGCCTTCTTTTGGTCTCAAAATACGTACAGCCTTCAGCAGGCCTCCCACTCGTCACTATCTGCTTTGGGATTGTGTGTGGTGCTTTTGTCACTATCACCCTTATATGTGTCCAGCAGCATCATCGCAAACAACTGTTTACAACGAAAACATATTTTTGGAGCGTTGGAGCATAATATCCCTCTCGCCTTTATTTTTTCACGAAGCTACGGGGTTGATTGATTTATAATTAGACTGAAAATCCATCAAAAAGTCTATTGAAAGGTTAATAACGGGGAAAAAAGGCGTTTTAACATAAATGAAAATTTCGACCGTTTGCTTTTCATTTTTTATTTTTTATAGAGAGTGAATATGTTCTTTCTTTTAAAAGGAAAACTTTGATCATATTGATAGATAGCTATCGCAATAGCCTTTGATTGATAGGGCAATTCATGCTTTGATTCTTTGAAGCAGTACATGTGAAAAGTATTCACTCATTTAAAAAAGTTGAAGCCAGATTTAAAGACCTTGTTTTATTTCCTATTTCTAATAAGTTTTGGTTTATTGGAATTAGTTTCATAATTAAAAAGTGGGTTGCGATGTCCGTAGACTTTGTCGTGCACACCTATGTGATAGTTGTCTATAAAATCACAAAAGAAAATACCTGAAGTTGTATCTATGATCATATGTTTAAAAAGTTGATTTTTTCTACTTTACATCCGTTTGAGGGTCATATTACGTATAAAAGTATCATTTACATTGAAGAAGCATTAGACATAAATCAACGTACAATTGTTTAAAATGTATTTGATATCATCGATCTCCACTATTAGCTTCGTTTATTTTACAAATAATTATATTCACAGAGTCCGGAAAATACTGATAACAGTTTTAATAATAGTACTTAGAATAATATTGATAACAACACATCAAATTAACGGATAGTATTAGTAATAGTAGCGATATGGTAAGATATGATAAATAATGGTAACAATAGGACATGTTACTAAGGATGACAACACGAATAACAATAACATTAGAATGTCAATGATATAAGATCAAATTAAAATCTAAAATAAAAAACAAGGAAGATGAAATTGTAATGTGATGAAGAAATGATTGAGTATTATAATGAAGGTAACCTTTGTAGTAGTAATAATGATGATAATTATAACTAGAGAATAAGAATTATAACGAGAATAATGGTATTAATCCAGATTCTAATGATAATAATGGTATAAAAATAATAACAGTTAGACCATTCTTGTAACATCAACAATTCATACCATGGAAAAACGCAAATACCGAGGTCTTCAAGTCCCAAAAGAAAGGGCAAAAGTTCATGGAGAAGTTCCACAGGAACCCATTACAACTTTGCGCCGCGATCTCAAGGGTGGCAGTCCTTCTCAGGTAGTTACGCTTGGTTAGAGGTACGTTCATTTTTGACTGTATGCATATATATATATATATATATATATATATATATATATATATATATATATATATATATATATATATATGCATATATATATATATATATATATATATATATATATATATATATATATATATATATATATATATATGTATGTATGTATATATATATATATATATATATATAAATACACACAAACACAC
>BOPN01001917.1:57500-60000 GCA_017312705.2 Penaeus japonicus
GATAGATAGATAGATAGATAGAGAGAGAAAGAAAGAAAGAAGAAGAAAGAGAGATACAAGAAATAATGAGAGATGGAAGAAAGAAAAAAGTGACAAAGAAAATTAGAATTAGAAAACAATGAAAGGGAATAAAAGGAGGAAAGAAAGACAAGACGAAACACACTCAAAAAAGATCTTTATCATCATTATTATTACCATTACTAATTTCATTTAAAAATCTCATCTCCTTAAGATGCTGATGTAAATAGAAAAAGATCTATTTGAGAGAGAGAGAGAGAGAGAGAGAGAGAGAGAGAGAGAGAGAGAGAGAGAGAGAGAGAGAGAGAGAGAGAGAGAGAGAGAGAGAGAGAGAGAGAGAGAGAGAGAGAGAGAGAGAGAGAGAGAGAGAGAGAGAGCGAGAGAGAGCGAGAGAGAGAGAGAGAGAGAGAGAGAGAGAGAGAGAGAGAGAGAGAGAGAGAGAGAGAGAGAGAGAGAGAGAGAGAGAGAGAGAGAGAGCGAGAGAGAGAGCGAGAGAGAGAGAGAGAGAGAGAGAGAGAGAGAGAGAGAGAGAGAGAGAGAGAGAGAGAGAGAGAGAGAGAGAGAGAGAGAGAGAGAGAGAGAGAGAGAGAGAGAGAGAGAGAGAGAGAGAGAGAGAGAGAGAGAGAGGGAGAGAGAGAGAGAGAGATAAATAGACAGATAGATAGATAGAGATAGATAGAGAGAAAGAGATAGATAGATAGATAGATAGATAGATAGATAGAGAGAGAAAGAAAGAAAGAAAGAAAGAGAAAGAGAGATACAAGAAATAATGAGAGATGGAAGAAAGAAAAAAGTGACAAAGAAAATTAGAATTAGAAAACAATGAAAGGGAATAAAAGGAGGAAAGAAAGACAAGACGAAACACACTCAAAAAAGAAAGAGATAAAATGGAAAAGAAAATCAGAGAAAAAATAAATGGGGTGATGTAAAGAAGAAAGAAATATATATGAGGAGAAAGAAATGAAAAAGAGAAAGAAATAAAAAAGTGAAAAATGAAGGAAAAATTGATAGAAATTAGAAAAAAAATTTGATACGAAGAAAATTCAATAAAGATAGGAGGAAATAAAACAAGAAATAGATAAAGCGAATAAACGAATACAGAAAAACAAATTGGAAGAAAGAGAGAAAAGAATAAGAAGGAATAAGAAATATATATAAACAAAGAAGACAAAATAAAGAATAGGTAGAAAAAAAAATAGAAAATAAAAAAATAGATGAATAGAAAATAAATGAAACATTAGACAGAAAGATCAAAAGATAGGAGGAGAAGAACATGAAAATTTGAAGATCCAGAAGAAGAAAAAATAAAAAGGAAGAGAAGAAGTAAAAAAAAGAAAGAGGTCAAAAAAAAAAAAAAAAAAAGGAAAAAGAAAAAAAAAGGGGGGGAGAGAAAACAAACAGTCGTAAATAATGAGGAATAGATTATAGGAGAGAATGGAAAGAAATAAGAAGAAACTGGACGAAAGGAAAATGGAAGATGATATGAAAAAATATGAGATAGAAAATTAAGTGGAAGAGGTGAGGTAGAAAATGAAGAGAGGAAAAGAGAATACTAGAACTGAGAAATTAGATAAAGATAAAGAAAAGATAAAAGAAAAACAAAACAGTAGAGGAAAGAGAAAAGAAGAAAAAAGAAGAATATATTTTTCTCTTTCTCTCTCTCTCTCTCTCCCCCCCTCTCACACACACACTTACTCTCTCTCTCTCTCACTTTTTCTCTCTCTCTCTCTCACTTACGCTCTCTATCTCTTTCTCTTTCTCTCTCTCTTTCTCTGTCTCTCTCTTTATATTTCTCTCTCTCTCTCTCTCTCTCTCTTTCTCTGTCTCTCTCTTTATCTTTCATTCTCTCTCTCTCTCTTTCTCTCTCTTTATTTTCTCTCTCTCTCTCTCTTTATCTCTCCCTCTCTCACACTTACGCTCTGTGAGGGTTGTCTTAGTCTATCGTAACTGACAACCCAGCACAAAACAGGGAGTGATGTTAGACACAGGGTTTGAACGTTACAGGTTTATTCCATAACGCAGATAGTCTGACGTTATGGTGCACGAAAGATATATTCACTACAGCACAAGGGTCACAGCAATAAACAATATCACAACACGTGTAAACAAGCGGAGAAATCAGGCGTCAGTGGAGCAGAGTCGATTCCCGGTCTGCCGGTGTGTTCCAAACATCCTGCTTATATGGAAGGGGTTCGCATCCGACGTTCCCAATGAAAGTGACGTGGAAAGGTTGCCTGGAATGTAGGAGGCGTGACTATTGAGGAATTAAGCTCGTTCTGAGGGTCTAAGGTACTTGGAAAGGCAGCCATGAGTAAGCCACCCATCACTCAAAGTTAACCTGACCTGACCTCGCGATTGCCTCACTAGTTAATAGTACGAAAATGCATATATTTGTATATGGATCTATTGCTGTAATTAATATCTTATATAAGCATAATATATAATTCTATATAAGCATTCTATATCATTCTCACACGCTCTC
>BOPN01001917.1:70564-73064 GCA_017312705.2 Penaeus japonicus
ACACACACACACACACACACACACACACACACACATATATATATATATATATATATATATATATATATATATATATATATATATATATACATCTTTGTTGAACCACCACACGCTGTTCCGCCTGCAGCCAACCACAATAGAAAGACACCCCCATTGTCACCTGCGTGTGATCAGTCAGGCAGGATCGCTCCCTCACTATAGACAGAACCTTTACACTCGGTACTGCTAAGCTGCTCTGACAACAAACCCGACAACTTAGGAGACTCTACCGACCAAGTAATCAACACCAGCATCTGTTTGGTCTGTTGACCGCTCACGCAGAGCTTTCACTCCCTCTCTCCTCCCTTTCAAACTCTCCCTCTCTGTCTGTCTCTCAGTCTCTCTTCCTCTTTTTCATTCATTCATCCTCTCTCCCTCCCCCCCCTCTCTCTCTCCCTCCCTCTCTCTCTCTCTCCCTCCCTCCCTCTCTCTCTCTCCCTCCCTCCCTCCCTCCCTCCCTTCCTCTCTCCCTCCCTTCCCCCCCCCTCTCTCTCTCTCTTTTCTTGTGGGTCTGCTGCTCATTACAAGAGTACATAATCAACGACTTCATTATTGGTCTTGATTATGGGTCTTTATCAGCATTATGGGAAACACTTACATCATGGACACAGCTGCTTCCGAGAACATGGCCATAATCATCGTTTTCTTCCATATTGTATGACTCTAAATGGATTATAAATTGTTTTGATTTTTTCATCAGATTGTGAAAATAATAACAATAACAATGACAATAATAATAATGATGATTATGATAATGAAGATGAGGATAACTATGATAATGATATTGATAACAGTAGCAACGAGCAGCAACAAAAACAATAATGATATTGATTGATAAAGATGATCGCCATGATGATAATAATAATGATGGTAATTATAATGATAACAATGATAATAATATTTACAGTAATCGCAATGATAGTAGTAAAAAAAAAGTATTGATAATGATAATAGTAATAAGATATAGAAGTAAAAGTCAGAATTATACTAAAGATAACAATGATGATAATAATGATAATGATGATATAGATGAAGGTAATGCTAATGATACCAGTGCTGATGATATCCAAATAATGATCATAACACTGATAATGATAAAGATAATCATAACAATAATATTATTAAGTATAACAATTATGATGATAATCATAATGAACAATAATGATTATAATGATTATGGTAATAATCATGATGATAACAACACTTTTAATGACAATAATGATTTTAATGATTTTGGTAATAATGATGATAATGATAATAACAGCGGTGCTACTGATACTATTGATATGAAATATCAATACTAAGAATAAAAGATATGATGATGATAATTGTAATGATGTAACCAATAATACAAATAATATTTATTTAAAAAATAACAATTCTGAACCTCTAAACATATAAAGCCACCTGCAAAATGCCTCAAGTCGAGATTTTCTATCTAGGGGACATTTACTAACGGATATAAATATTGCAGCTATTATCATTAATATCATTATTAGTATCATCATCATTATCATTATTATTAATCAAATTGTTATCATTGTCATCATTATAACCATTATCATAATTAATATTATCCTCAATGTTATTATTATCATCATTACTATTATCATTATGATTTCATTATTATTCTTTTTATCATTATCATTATTATTACTATAATATTTATCATCATCATTATAATCATATCATTTAATCATTATCAGTACTATTATTGAATTTATCATCACTATCGTATTATCTTTATCATATTCATCATTGTTGTTATCATCATCATTACTACTTTCATCATCATCATTATTGTTATCATCATTATTATTGCTATCATCATTATTACTGTCATCCTTACCATTATCATGATAATCATTCTAATGATCATAAGCATCATTATCATCAGCATCATCATTATCACTACCACTACAGGCAATCTAATCACTGGCATCACTTAAAAAAAGAAAAAAGAAAGAAAGAAAAGAAAACACACGAAAAAAAAACACGAAAAAACAAACAAACATAATATACAGACAAATCAACTTTATTATCAAGCCAGTCAGCAATATCTCCTTCCCTACCCTTTTAATAACGTGTTTCAACATCTTCATCTTCTCCAACACACCGTCATCTCCGCTTCATCAGACATCTTGGATTTCAGAACTGATGTCTCACGTTTCAGGAAAGCTGTTTTCTGCACTGGTGTGTTTGTTTGTTTGTTTGTTTTTCCTCTGCTTTTGTTGAGTTGTTTTGAGTGGGAGTTTTCAGGTCTGGAATTATTTTTTGTTATGGATTGGTTTAATCATGGATTGGTTTTATTATGGATTGGTTTTATTATGGATTGGTTCTATTATGGATTAGTTTTATTATGATTGTTGTTTTCTATTTCTATTGTTATTTTTTCTGTCGTAATTGTTGTTGTTATTTCTTTTTTCTTAATAGTATATTCTATTCTTTAGGTATATCATTA
>BOPN01001917.1:130564-135564 GCA_017312705.2 Penaeus japonicus
TTTCTTCTTCTCTCTTTCTCTCTTTTTTTCTCTCACTCACTTACTCTCTCTCTCTTTCTCTCTTTTTTTCTCTCACTCACTTACTCTCTCTCTCTCTCTCTCTGTTTCTCTCTCTGTCTCTGTCTCTCTCTCTCTCTCTCTCTCTCTCTCTCTCTCTCTCTCTCTCTCTCTCTCTCTCTCTCTCTCTCTCTCTCTCTCTCTCTCTCTCTCTCTCTCTCTCTCTCTCGCTCTCTCACGCACATAGAGTGTGTGAGAGTGCGAGAGTGCGAGAGAAAGAGAGAGAAACAAAGAGAAAGAAAAAAAGGAAAAAAAAAGAACAAAGATCAACACAGATACATAACCAAATGGGACCATTTTGTTTATCTATCGCTCATTTCTCTCACTTTCTTGGCGTTTTGGTTGCATATCGATTGGCAATTGAGGTCATTTGGACCCTCATGTTGTGCAATTTGTTTCTGACGTATGCTGTTTGAATCTCATGTTTCTGTTATGCAATTGATATGTAGTTCTGTATGTGTGTGTGTGTACATGGGTTCAAGTACACAATCACACACACACTTGTACATACACATGCACGTACACATACACGTACACATACACACACACACACACAAACACACAAACAAACAAACACACACACACACACACACACGCACACAAAGACACACACACACAAAGACACACACATACACACGCTAAAGAAAAACTGAAAGAAAATGAAAATGAAAATATTTGGTATCCCCATTACACAAATTTTACCTTTAACGAAATCCAGTGAGACGATACAGCATCCTCAGCATCCCAAACAAAAGTTTAGTGGCACGAAACATGACCCAAACACGTTTCTGTTCCCATGAAATGCCGTACTGGCTTGATTTAAAGGTCTTTATCTTTACTTGAATTTGATTTTCTAGATCTTGGTTTAAATTGTTTATCTTCTTTTTTATTGCTTGATTATAATAACTTTTGATTTTTTAACGATATGATGTTATAAGGTAATTGTTTTTTTTTTTATGTCTATCCTTTTTATATTACTTTTATCTCTGTTATTATCCTTATCATCGTTACTGGTATTATCATTGTGATGATTATGTTCATTATCATCATTATCACTATTATGTTAATTGTTATCATTATCATTATTATGTTCATTATTTTCATTATAATTATTGTCATTATTCATCCTTGTTGCTATCATTATTGTTACTATTATCATTATCATTGTTGTTATTATCATTATCCTTTCATCATTATTGTTATTACCATTAAGGCTTATTAACATCATCATCATTATAATCATTACTACTATCATTATTTTCACTATCATCCTATTGTTATTATCATTAAATACTTGTATTATTAGCATCATTATTATCACTATGTCTATTTTCATTAATATCATGATTATCTTTATCATTATTACTGACATTACCGTGATTAATCGAATCATTGGTATGATTACAGTTATTTTAGATACTATTCATCAGTAAAAAACAAATATATATATAAGCAGAGCTGCATCACCAAATCCAGCATTGCAATTTGCACGGATTATTGGAGTAATCCTGATAGCCTTTTGATCTATGTTTGTTTCTTTTTTAATATAACGAAGATGGAGGGAGAGGGAGAGGGAGAAGGAGAAGAAGAAGAAGAAGAGCAGGATGAGGAAGAAGTGAATAGGAATAATGATAGTAATGATGATAATAACAATAACTATAATAACATCAAGTTTATATATACAATCTAGAGAAAGAAGAAGAAAAAAGAATAAGAATGAGAAGATTGCAATGATAATTGTAATGATAATAGCAACAATAACAGTTATAGTAGTAGTGGTAGTATTTTTATCGAGAGTAGCAATAATAATATTGATAATAGTAATAATGATGATATCAAGAAAAATGTTAATAATAAAAATAATAACTATAGTAATAACGATCATAATGTTAATAACAATAATGTCAACAATAATAATGATGACAATGATGATAGCAATAATGATAGTAATGATAACAATAATAATAATAACATCAATAATAACAATGATAATGATAATAACAATAACAATTATAATAACAATGATAGTACGAATCATCATAATAATCATAACAATAATGATATGAACCTAACCCTTAAAAGCTTAAACACACAATCCAATTACGCAACAGTAGAACCTCCCATGTGCGCTTCCATTAACTCTGTGTGCACATTGAAGGTTTTAATCCCGTGAAGAGGTGATACTGCGGGAACAGCGGCATTAACTGAGGGTTTAGAGTCAGCGCCATGGTGCAACTGCTGAGGCA
The DNA here is from genome assembly GCA_017312705.2 of Penaeus japonicus. Classification (NCBI taxonomy): domain Eukaryota; kingdom Metazoa; phylum Arthropoda; class Malacostraca; order Decapoda; family Penaeidae; genus Penaeus; species Penaeus japonicus. The sequence goes on from BOPN01001917.1 coordinate 132,868, forward strand.
TAAGGATTTTTTTTTTTTTTTTTTTTTAGCTTCTAACGGGCATTATTATCATTATCGTTGTTGTTGTAAATGTTATTGTTGGTATTATCATTCTTTTTATTATCATTGTCCTTATCATTATTGTTATTAGTTTCATCTTTATTATTATTATTATTATCATTGTTATTATCATTATTACTATTATCATCATTATCATTAATATCACCATTATCATTACCTATGCAATTATGATCATCCTCATCGTAATGCTCACATCCTCATCATCATTACCACCATCATCACAATCGCCATTATGATTAATCCCTCTCTCTCTTTCTCTCTCTCTCCCCATTCCTCTCCACCTCTCCTCATTCTCCCTACTCCACCTCTCCTCTACTCCTCTCCCTCCCCCAACCTCCCACTCCCACCACCCACTCCCTCACCCACCTCCCACTCCCTCCTTCACCCTTCCTCCATCCCCCCACCTCCCCCTCCCACCCCACTCCCCAACCCACCTCCCACCCCTCCCACCCCTCCCACCTCCCACCACCACCTCCCCGCTTCCCCCCCCCCCCGGCAGCGTGCAACATCCTGGTCGACGACGTGTCCGGCCTCTACACCCTGAGGAACCACGGTCGCCGCTCCAACTGCTCCATCACGACCATCTTCCCGGCGACCGTTTCCATCGCCCAGATCGCCGTCGGCATCAAGGGCTCGCTCGTGCCGAACAGGGCTATCGAGACGGGTGTCCTGAGTAGGGTGAGTGGGGGTGGGGTGGTTGGGGGGGTGAGGGGGGGTTGGGGGAGGGGGGACTGGGGGTGAGTGGGGGTGGGGTGGGGGGTTGGGGGGGATTGGGGTTGTGGGGGGGAGGGGGAGGGGATTAGCTTGTTATGGTAGATAGACAGGAAGAAGAAAGCGAACGAGAGATAGATAGATAGATAGATAGAAAGATGGATAGAGAGATAGATAGGTAGATAGAAAGATGGATAGATAGATAGATAGATAGATAGAGAGAGAGAGAGTAGGGGGGAATTTTGGGGTGGGGGGGGTAGGGTGAGGGGAGGGATGTCTGTGGGGGGGAGGTAGGGTTGGGGGAGGTAAGAAGGGTGGGGAGGGGGAGATTTTGAGGAGAGGAAGGGATGACTTGGGGGGATGGGTGGGGGGATTGGGGGTGGATAGGATGGGTGGGGAGAGGGAGAAGAGGAAGGGGAGGGCTGGGGAGGAGGCAGTTGGGAAGGGGGAAGGGGGAGGGGGAGGAAAAGCAGATTAACTTGTTATTGTAGATAAACAGGAAGGAGAAAGCGAACGAGAGATAAATATAGAGATAGAAAAATGGATAGAGAGATAGATAGATAGATAGATAGATAGATAGATAGATAGAGAGAGAGAGAGAGAGAGAGAGAGAGAGAGAGAGAGAGAGAGAGAGTATAAGATAGAGTGAAGTGAAGTTAAGCTAATGAATAGGAAGATAGATTGATAGATCGATATGTATAAATTTCTAGATAGATAGGGTAGATGAGCAAAAGGAGAAAGAATTGATTTGGGAGAGAGATAAAAACACATGTGTAAATTCATAAACGTTTAAGATGGTGTCTAGATGTTAGAGATATCAATGCACAATTGTTTTATATATATGTCTTTCTTAATAGAGATGTAGAAATACTTTTAAATCTTATGTTAGATTGGCAGAGAGAATATTCAAGTTCTTTAACAGGAAGACAAGAATTAGAATGTACGATGAAATAATAAAAGATGAAAGATAAACAGACGTATAGAGATAAAAGGAGAAAAAAAGTGTGATTAAAATCAAACAAACGCTTGACCTCTGACCTATAACCTCTATACAAACCTCCCTTGCTTCGAAACACCAAAAGCTTTAAACAAAGTAAACAAAACTAAAAAAAAGTAAAGCAAAACCTCATATACCAAAACAACAAAAACGAAAACCAAGACAACACGAATGACAAACCGAAATACAGAAGGGAAAAAAAGAAAACTCAGAGAAACAAAACAACACAAAACAAAAAATAAATAAATATCAGAAATAGTCATAGCAATGAATCTGTACCTTACTTCGAACGAGCTCTTAAGGTACTTAAGCAAAAGGCTCCATTACAGCGCGAGCGGTACTTCGGTGGGCACGGTACTGCGGTAGGTGGGGGGTGGGGTAGGGGTAGGGGGTAAGGGTGTTATTAATACGGTTGTATTTTGGGTTGTTAAGTTGTAGTTTTTGAAATGTTGTTCTTTGGGGGTTTGTTGATGTTATTGGTAGTAGTTTGATTAATGGTTTTATTAGAATTGATAATATTATTATTGATATTGATCATGCTGTGGTTATGATAATAATAATTATCTTTATCTGTATCTGTCTGTGTCATAGTACAGTGATTGTAGGTGCGCAGAGATATTGATATTGATAATAGCTACACTATTATCATGACAAACTAATAATGGTGATGATTATAACACCATAAACGACAGTAAGAAATAAGAATAACACGTTCCTGATCATTGATTATTATCAACTATTATTTGTCGTTCTAATCATAACATATATATATATATATATATATATGATATAAAACACACACACACACACACACACACACACACACACAGACACACACACACACACACACACACACACACACACACACACACACACACACACACACAGATGCACACCTATTCTATACGTACCCATATAATGATGTATAA
>BOPN01001917.1:140564-143064 GCA_017312705.2 Penaeus japonicus
ATACATATATATATATATATATATATATATATATATATATATATATATATATATATATAGAGAGAGAGAGAGAGAGAGAGAGAGAGAGAGAGAGAGAGAGAGAGAGAGAGAAACACACAGAGAGAAAAAAAGAGAGAGAGAGAGAGATAAAAGAGAGAGAGAGAGAGAGAGAGAGAGAGAGAGAGAGAGAGAGAGAGAGAGAGAAAGAGAGAGAGAGAGAGAGAGAGATAGAGATAATAAATTTGAGAGGAAAGCAACAAAGGGAAGAGGGTAAAGTGATAGAAAATGACCTGAGGGATCTTCCATCTGGAATTAACTCTTGCCTTTTCGGTCCTCTTCCCTCCCTCCTTTCCTCTCACCCTCTCCCTCCTCCCCCCTCTCCCCCTATCCCCCACCTTCACTCCCTATTCCTCCCCTCCTCCTCAGACCAATCTCGAGAGCGTCCTGTAAGTTATTTTATTGGTAGGAATCTCTCTCTCTCTCTCTCTCTCTCTCTCTCTCTCTCTCTCTCTCTCTCTCTCTCTCTCTCTCTCTCTCTCTCTCTCTCTCTCTCTCTGCTTCTCTCTATCTATTTATCTATCTATCTCTCTATCTCTCTGGCTCTCTCTCTTCTCTCTCTCTCTCTCTCTCTCTCTCTCTCTCTCTCTCTCTCTCTCTCTCTCTCTCTCTCTCTCTCTCTCTCTCTCTCTCTCTCTCTCTCTCTCTCTCTCTCTCTCTCTCTCTCTCTCTCTCTCTCGCTCTCTTACTCACCCACTCCCCCCCTCTCTTTCTCTCATATGTTTTTAAACCTAAAGCTTTTACACCGAGGACATAACTCATTAAAATTTCGCCTTCACGAGAGCTCGCCTCACAATTATTTACACAGTGTGTTGAAGTCACTCGTTGATCTTCTTTGAAAGGATATTGCAAAGGAGATCAGTCGCTCTGTTTTATTTCGTCACTTGTTTCGGATATTGGCTTTTGTTATTTGGCGGGGGTGGGGCTGGGGTGGGGGTGGGGATGGTGGGGAAAGGGGTGCGATCCGGTCCTGTTGATGTCCTTTTTGCTTAGCTTATTCTTTATTGTGTTGTTTTTTTTATCTTTCTTTTTCTCTTTCTATCTTTTTTTCCTGTCTCTCTTTGTCTGTCTGTTTGTCTGTCTCTCACTCTCTGTCTCTCTCTCTCTCTCTCTCTCTCTCTCTCTCTCTCTCTCTCTCTCTCTCTCTCCCTCTCTCTCTCTCTCTCTCTCTCTCTCTCTCTCTCTCTCTCTCTCTCTCTCTCTCTCTCTCTCTCTCTCTCTCTCTCTCTCTCTCTCTCTCTCTCTCTCTCTCTCTCTCTCTCTCTTTATCTCTCTCTCCCTCTCTCTCTCTTTATCTCTCTTTCTCTATCTATCTATCTATCTCCTCATCTTATCTCTCTTTCTCTCTCCTAGTCTACTTCTCCATTGATCTCCATCTATCTCTCCTTTCACACAAATCAATCGAACTTCCACGAACGACGATAGGAAATCCCCATGCCGTTGATCTAGAATGCTGTCTATGAGTCTAAAGGGATAATTCACTTGAATACTGTTAACGGAACGGCGTGGCCCTTGGGAGTGAGGGGATGGATGTCCTCTTATTCCGTTTATCTCTCTCTTTCTCTCTCTCTCTCTATGTCTTACCCTCCTCTCTGTCTGTCTTTCTCACTCTCTCTTTCTCGTTCTCTTATTTTCTATGTCTCACCCTCCTCTCTGTCTCGGTCTTTCTCCCTCTCTCTGTCTCTCTCTCTCTCTTTCTCTCTCTCTCTCTCTCTCTCTCTCTCTCTCTCTCTCTCTCTCTCTCTCTCTCTCTCTCTCTCTCTCTCTCTCTCTCTCTCTCTCTCTCTCTCCCTCCCTCTCTCTCTCATTTTCTTTCTATTCATCCTTCACCAGATTCCCCACTCTCTCATTCCCTTTATTATATTCTCTCACCTCTCTCCTCTTCTTTTATTTTCAATCCTCTTTCCATTTCTCTCCCACACCCTCCCTCTCCCTTTGGCCCCCCCCTATCCCTAAACCTTGCAATCTCTCCATTCTCGACGCGGGTTTAGGTCATTCTAAAGTCCAATTTCTCAAGTAACTCGAAAGGGAAATAAGGTCAGAAAAGGTCAGAGGAGGTAGCTGCTATTTTTTTTTGTCTTTTTGGCCCCCTCGCCCTCTGGTTCTTTTTTTTTTTTTTTTTTACCTCTTTATCTGTTTATCTTCTTTGCTATCTTTCTTTAATGCTTTTATATCTCTTTCGTCGTCTGCTTTCTCTTTCTCTTCCTTGTTTTAAGCCTCTTTGTCTTTGTCTAAGTTAATTCCTTATACCTTTCTCTATCTATTTATGCCCTCTATCCTTCTTATTCATTTTTATCATTATCTCTCTCCGTATCTACATTACCTCATTCTATCCCCCTTCCTTACACCTCCCTCTCTCCCTCTGACCTTTCGCCATGCACACGAAAAGTTTTGATATTCAAGTCTTCATGACCCAACCTATCTCTCCTCCGTCCATGCAGCC
>BOPN01001917.1:178064-180564 GCA_017312705.2 Penaeus japonicus
ACCTCATTGTTTTTGCTTTGTGTATGTTAAGACCATTGCAGAGCTCATAGACTTGCAACGTCAGCTTCAAAGGCTTCGCCGGAGCTATTAAGATCAATCAGCCTAGTGTAAAAGATTAATCAACTCAATGGAGGAGTAATTTTCTTTTCACTATTATATGCTCCTAGGTGGCAGAGTATAATGTGCTAGACTATGAACTTTTAATCATGCATAGTGATTCGTTAAGGATTACCCTACATCGACCACTAATCGTTGCAAGGTACGTTCTTCATTGATATATGATGATTTTATTGGCGTATTTTAGAATTAATTCAAAACTACCAAGCCACAAACACCTATACATATCCTCCCACCCATACACTTAGATACAGAGACACACACACAAGCACATACGTATGCAAACACACACACACACACACACACACAAAATGCGATTTTCTTTTCTTTTTTTATAGCAAACACAAAGCCATGACTCGAAAATCAAAGGTTTGTCAAAATGAGGGAGCCAAGAAAAGAATGTCATATATCTCAATCAGCCTCGACATCTGCCAATTCAGTTTATACATATTAATGAGAAATTAATCCTTAATGGAGCCACAAGATCACGGTCGTCAGACATGCTGATTGTCCTGATGCAGTGATAAAGAAGAATTAGCATAATCATTATTCCGATATTGCAGAAGCGTAAAAGACGCATAAAAGTAAAATGATGATCAACTGAATATGTGAATAGACAAAATAGAGGGCACTTGTGTGCTAACCGTTATTATTAATCTACCGTCATATTTCAACTCAGGATATATACTATTCTACCTCTATATAAACTTCCATAATCTCTCATCTACACAAAATGATACCAAAATCTCTACTATTTACAATCATGCTTAGTTATCTATCTCCAAATCTTAGTATAATCTACCCTCATCACCCTCAATCTACCTATAGTTCGTGACCCATGGGCAACCTACCCTTAAAATATGACTAAAATCCGTCTGTAATTTTTAGCGTAAATCTGCAGATAATTAACCAACGATTAACGTAACTAGAGATAAACCAATAAATTCAGGAAAACAAGATCTCCATTTAGTAAAAGCATTAATATGCATTTAGCTTGACTCTGGATGTAACATATCTTAATGTTTTACATTAAACATATAATGATTTCGCTTCAAAAGCATCGTTCAGGCAGAGACAATGGCGCCATTGTAAGCTCAAGTGAAGGTAGGTAGTTTAGGTAGAATTTCCTCATTTACACAATGCAGCATTTCAGCCAAGCATGTGTGCTCTCATCGGCAAAGAAGGCAAGATTTACGACTGGATAACATCAATGTTTATTACAAAAAACGAGAGTAGTTAAATAAATATGGTGACACCCCTACAGATTCTTTCCCTCATTTCTTCATGAACCAAACTTCGTTGTTTCGGCCGATGATGACGAAGGGAGAGTCGTAGCCAACGGTGTAGTAGGTCTGGTAGTCGACGCCTTCCTCGCCGGCTGCCACCAGGTCGTCGTGAAGCTGCGCGGCGTTGACGATCCAGTCCTCGTCGCTGGCGAACCCGTGGAACCTCCTACAATAAATAGCATTATCATTATGAGAAATTCTAAACCGGAGATCTGCTCTTCATCGAGCATGAATGACGATGCTTTTCTATTTACTACAGCGCTTATAGAACTTCATCAAAGCCAATTACCTCGAGAAGACATGCAATTCCGGTCGCTCTTCGATGTACACGTCGGGGTTGGTGGGCGTGGGTGGGCTGGCTTGGTGGACAGAAGGAATGTAGAAGCTGTCGGTGAAGTTGTTCTCACAGTTGGGTCCTTCTCCGGGGATGACCAGCGTCGTCACGGGGGCAGTCATGTCGATCTTCATGCCTGTGGTAAGATAAAGAGGCATGATTCTGCTTCGAAGGAAAAGGAAATATAGTACATGTATGATGACACCTTACGGAGAAGATATTTCTCTCTCTAACGCGTTTTACCTGCATCGTTCTGACCGTCAATGTAGTCAAAGAGCCTGTAAAACATGGCGCTGGTGGCTTCGTCATGGGAGATGGAGAGGATGGAAGTGGATACCCACTTCTGTGCGGGATACACACGCTCCTCGTACGTCTGGGACAAAGTAATCATAAAAAGAAATGTATCCAGTGCTCTATAAAGTGAAGTATATTGTTCTCATCAATATAAATTTCAACACTATAAAGTGAAGTATATTGTTCTCATCAATATAATTTTCAAAACTTTCTCATACAAAAACTTCAAGCAGCTAACAAACCCCAGCGGAATTAACGACGGAGTATGGCGCCGACTCGATGGCGAGCGTTAATTGACACACCTTGTAAGAAAAACGGATCTTCATTATATAAAATCATCACTAACTAACTACAATTCGTATAGCAATAACATAAGACAGAACCAAAATCCCAGGAAGCAGGTCACAGGCAGCTGACCTACTCACCAGTAAAAGCCCAAGAACCCGAAATGCGTTCATGTTTGTAAGCG
>BOPN01001917.1:185564-188064 GCA_017312705.2 Penaeus japonicus
TTTAATATATATATATATATATATATACATATGTAAACACACACATACATACATACATACATATATATATATATATAGTTTCAAATGCATTATTCTGCACAGGCATGAAGATCGACATGACTGCCCCCGTGACGACGCTGGTCATCCCCGGAGAAGGACCCAACTGTGAGAACAACTTCACCATGAGCTTCTACGTCCCCACCGCCCACCAGGACAACCCACCCACGCCCACCAACCCCGACGTGTACATCGAAGAGCGACCGGAATTGCATGTCTTCTCCAGGTATAGTAGTTTTGCTTTAGCCTTTTCAGCGATGTAGTTCATATGACGACATGCTCAGTTGTGATCAATATAGACGAGATTCCTGCTTCGGAATCTGCCCTAATGATAACACTCTTTGTTGCAGGAGGTTCCACGGGTTCGCCAGCGACGAGGACTGGATCGTCAACGCCGCGCAGCTTCACGACGACCTGGTGGCAGCCGGCGAGGAAGGCGTCGACTACCAGACCTACTACACCGTTGGCTACGACTCTCCCTTCGTCATCATCGGCCGAAACAACGAAGTTTGGTTCATGAAGAACGATATGAACTGATTCCCGTCTATTCTGATGTATAGCATAACCTTATTTATTATTTATTGATATCAATACTTGTATGTATAAGTAAAAGTTCATTTAGAGCGGAAATTCGTTTATTTTTATAAAATCCATCTAGATTAGCGGCATACACATGAAATTAATACACCAGTAACAAATCAGTAAACGCAATACATATATATGTATTGCCGAAGAGACTCATAGATCATCATACATGTGCCTGCAGTCTCCTCCTTCAAGACTGAAAGCACTATATTTGAGGCGATTAAAGCCTTAAAGCCACGTACCTTAAAACGCTCCAATGAAGACCGTCATTTGACTCCACTGAATAGTTGATGACCATTCATATATATTATATATATATATATATGTATATGTAAAATATATATATATATATATATATATATATATATATATATATATATATATATATATATAATGCAGCCACCGGACGTAGAAGACACTGCGAGTTGGTGCCGGTCCCAAGCCCGGAGAAATGCAGAGGGTTGCGACAGCAGGCAAGCGGCGTAAAACTAGCCAAATCAATGATGCGCGAAAATCTACAGAATACCATACTGGATCGGTCAGGGCCCAGGATAAAAACGGCCACCACTGTTGCTGTGGGCCAGTAGGGTAGCAGTGGAAAATATGTGACTGTTAACCAACCAAGAAAGAACAGGAGAGGTGGAAACCATGTTAGAAGAAAGAGAGATATGAAGAAAGAGGTAGATGTGAGGATAGGTACACTGAATGTGGGAGCAATGACAGGAAAGAGCAGAGAGATTGTGGACATGATGGAGAGGAGAAAACTGGATTGTTTTGTGCTTGCAGGAGACAAAGTGGAAAGGGAGTAAGGCGAGGGATCTGGGTGCTGGTTACAAGCTATACTACCATGGAGAGAATGGAGCGAGGAATGGTGTCGGTGTGGTGGTGAGAGGAATGCACACAAATGGTGTGTTGGAGGTGAGAAGGATAAGACAGAATGATGAGTCTGAAGCTGGAGATAGATGGTGTTCTGTTGTCGTGAGTGCCTATGCCCCACAGATGGGAAGTGACAGAGAAGAGAAAGAGGAGTTTTGGGAGAAGCTAGATGAAACTGTTGAGTTGATTCCAAAGGAGGAAAGAATCATAATTGGTGCGGATTTTAACGGACATGTTGGTGAGGGAAACAGTGGAGACAAGAGAGTGATAGGAAAGTATGGGTATGGAGCACGTAATAATGAGGGTCAAACCATTTTAGACTTTGCCCATCGCACAGACATGGCTGTGATGAACACCTTTTACAGTAAGCGTGAATCACACAAGATCACATACACAAGTGGAGGCAGGCATAGTCAGATTGATTACATCCTGTGCCGCAGAATGCATTTGAAGGAAGGCAGAGATTGTAAGGTCATTCCAGGTGAAAGTGTGGCAAAACAACACCATGTAGTCATTGGGAAAATAAGCCGAAGGAGAAGAGAGGTAAAGGTAGAACCTAGAATCAAGTGGTGGAGACTGCGAAAAAAAGACTTTGGAGCAAAATTTAAACTGGAGGTAGACCAGAAGATGAAGTGGGAGGAAGACAACACCTGGGTAGATTTATTGAATGTATTGCGGGAAACAGCAAAGGAATTGCTTGGTGTGACAACTGGGAAAAAGAAGGAGGACAAGGAAACATGGTGGTGGAACGAAGAAGTACAAGAAGCTATTGCGAGAAAGAAAGAAGCATGGAAAGAGTGGAACAAAAGAAAAGATCTGAGAAGTAAGTTTTTGTACAAGGAAACGAAGAACAAGGCAAAGGTGGCAGTAGCGATAGCAAAGAAAGAAGCAAGTGAGGAGATATATGAGAAGCTAGATACGAAAGAGGGGGAAAACATGGTGTATAGAGTGGCAAAGCAGAGGGATAGAGCAGCAAAGGATG
>BOPN01001917.1:193064-200564 GCA_017312705.2 Penaeus japonicus
AAGTGGGAGGAAGACAACACCTGGGTAGATTTATCGAATGTATTGCGGGAAACAGCAAAGGAATTGCTTGGTGTGACAACTGGGAAAAAAAGAAGGACAAGGAAACATGGTGGTGGAACGAAGAAGTACAGGAAGCTATTGCAAGAAAGAAAGAAGCATGGAAAGAATGGCACAAAAGAAAAGATCTGAGAAGGAAGTTTTTGTACGAGGAAGCGAAGAACAAGGCAAAGGTGGCAGTAGCGATAGCAAAGAAAGAAGCAAGTGAGGAGATATATGAGAAGCTGGATACGAAAGAGGGGGAAAACATGGTGTATAGAGTGGCAAAGCAGAGGGATAGAGCAGCAAAGGAATATATGTATATATACATATATACATATATACAGTATATATATATATATATATATATATATATATATATATATATATATATATATATACATACATATATATGGATATATATATATATATATATATATATATATATATATATATATATATATATATATTATATATGTGTGTGTGTATGCGCGCGTGTGTATACATACGTATGCACATATACATATGAATATACATATATATATGTATATATACATATATATGTATATATATATATACATATATATGTATATATACATATATATATATAATATATACATATATGAATATATGTAAATAGATTTATATAGATAGATATAGATATAGATTGACAGAGAGAGAATGAGACAAGAGAGAGAAATTGAGACTAGAGAGAGATTGAAAGAGAATGTGCATACTTGGAAAAAAAAGGTTAAAAACACTCTATTGTGAACTATTCTTAACCCCCAAAACATCATTTACTTCCTGGCAGTAAGGAGTAAGGATGTATACATATAAACTGAATATATGACATTTCTTCTTCTTTGAGTGCCGTGTCAGGACCTGACGTTGGCTACCATGCGTCTGTAGCCCTGTTGACCAGCCACATTCCGACCGAGCGAACATCCACTAGGGGGTCGCACAGTGGCCATATTTACGCTGTTCTGGTTTTGTTCTTTTGGCTTCATTTAAAGGACTGTAAATAAGGGAAAGTTCTGAAGTAGTTTCCCGTTGCTTTCTCCATCAGCAGTAGACTTTACAAGACTGGTGACCCTGGCCAGTGTCTCTTACTGGAGAGATCCTTTGCCCAGCGTCTATGGAGGAGAAGCCATGAACTGAAACTATCTGCTTGTCTTCCCTCCATCCACCACCTGTCTTACCGTGGCTTCACCGTGACCCTGGCCGGGTGGCTTAGAGGTTACTATGCCTTGCCCAAGGGCATATCTCAGGAGACTAGAGGACCCAAGGAGACGTCTCACTGCTCCTTTGATAGCGGACCTCCAGTGAGGTTCAGCTTACCCTCTAGGGTATATAACATTTACTATCGCTTATAAGAAAAAAAAAAAAAAAAAACAGCATGGAAAAAATCTCCAAGTCTATATATACATGTATATATATATATATATATATATATATATATATATATATATATATATATATATATAATATATATATATATATGTATGTATATATATATATATATATAAATATATATATATATATATATATATATATATATATATATATAAATATATATATACATATATATATATACATATATATATATATATATATATATATATATATATATATATATATACATATATATATATAAATGTATATATATATATATATATATATATATATATATATATATATATATATATATATATATATGTATATAAATATATATATAAATATATATTTATATACATATATATATATATATGCATATATGTATATGTGTGTGTTTGTATTATCTATATGTCCATATATCTTTATATCAATCAATCTATCTATCTCTATATGTGTGTGCGTGTGTGTGTGTGTGTGTGTATGTGTGTTCATGCCTGCGTGTATGTGTGTGTGTTTGCGTGTGTGTATATGTATATGTATATATACATTTATATGTATGTATCTATATGTATACATATATATGTATATATGTATATATATACATATACATATACAAATATATATGTATATATATATATGTATATATATAATGGATGTAAAGCATCTCCTATCCCTTATGGAACAGTGGAACAGCGTGGGAAATCTCCAAGCTTATCTTTGTTACATCAGAGTCCGGCCTATATAATGCAGACCCGGTAAACAGCCGCCACTTCCTCCTCTCTCGTCAACCATGAAAACCTTCGCAGTTCTCGCGCTCTTGGCTCAGGTGAGTTCATAATAGTATCATTTGTAATAATTTCTTAAATGAGAAGTGATAAGTACATTGAAATCCACTTCGAATTGATGTTGACATTGATATAAATCAGACGAAAAGTGTGATAACTACTGAGGTTCAATTATTCCCGATGCTTAGGTGTGTCAGCTCGCACTGGCCATTGAGTCGGCACCTTATAACCTGGTTAACTCCGCCGAGGTAAGTAGTTCCTTCTAATCCTGATTCTTATTGAATGATAATTAATCTCATTATATTCTAGATGTATACTTTTGAATCACATATCGAAGAACTATCTTTCATTCAATTTCATCTTCTAAAATTTCTGCTTCATGAAGATTTTTTGTATTTGAATAAACATTAAAAGACAATGGTTGTTTTGCAGACCTATGAAGAGCGCGTGTATCCGGCACAGAAGTGGGTCACCACATCGGTTCTTTCCATCTCTCACCACGACGCCACAAATGACGTCATGTTCGGCAAGCTGTTCAACTACATCGACGGACAGAATGACGCAAGTGAGATACCTTCCGTTTTAACGTTAAAACGCAATTGCGACTTGCTTAAATCTATGATTTTATAGTGATAGCCACACACACATATATACATATATATATTTTTTTAATATATATATATATATATATATACATATGTAAACACACACATACATACATACATACATATATATATATATATAGTTTCAAATGCATTATTCTGCACAGGCATGAAGATCGACATGACTGCCCCCGTGACGACGCTGGTCATCCCCGGAGAAGGACCCAACTGTGAGAACAACTTCACCATGAGCTTCTACGTCCCCGCCGCCCACCAGGACAACCCACCCACGCCCACCAACCCCGACGTGTACATCGAAGAGCGACCTGAATTGCATGTCTTCTCCAGGTATAGTAGTTTTGCTTTAGCCTTTTCAGCGATGTAGTTCATATGACGACATGCTCAGTTGTGATCAATATAGACGAGATTCCTGCTTCGGAATCTGCCCTAATGATAACACTCTTTGTTGCAGGAGGTTCCACGGGTTCGCCAGCGACGAGGACTGGATCGTCAACGCCGCGCAGCTTCACGACGACCTGGTGGCAGCCGGCGAGGAAGGCGTCGACTACCAGACCTACTACACCGTTGGCTACGACTCTCCCTTCGTCATCATCGGCCGAAACAACGAAGTTTGGTTCATGAAGAACGATATGAACTGATTCCCGTCTATTCTGATGTATAGCATAACCTTATTTATTATTTATTGATATCAATACTTGTATGTATAAGTAAAAGTTCATTTAGAGCGGAAATTCGTTTATTTTTATAAAATCCATCTAGATTAGCGGCATACACATGAAATTAATACACCAGTAACAAATCAGTAAACGCAATACATATATATGTATTGCCGAAGAGACTCATAGATCATCATACATGTGCCTGCAGTCTCCTCCTTCAAGACTGAAAGCACTATATTTGAGGCGATTAAAGCCTTAAAGCCACGTACCTTAAAACGCTCCAATGAAGACCGTCATTTGACTCCACTGAATAGTTGATGACCATTCATATATATTATATATATATACATATGTATATGTAAATGAATATATATATATATATATATATATATATATATATATATATATATATATATATATATAATGCAGCCACTGGACGTAGAAGACACTGCGAATTGGTGCCGGTCCCAAGTCCAGAGAAATGCAGAGGGTTGCGACAGCAGGCAAGCGGCGTAAAACTAGCCAAATCAATGATGCGCGAAAATCAACAGAATACCATACTGGATCGGTCAGGGCCCAGGATAAAAACGGCCACCACTGTTGCTGTGGGCCAGTAGGGTAGCAGTGGAAAATATGTGACTGTTAACCAACCAAGAAAGAACAGGAGAGGTGGAAACCGTGTCAGAAGAAAGAGAGATATGAAGAAAGAGGTAGATGTGAGGATAGGTACACTGAATGTGGGAGCAATGACAGGAAAGAGCAGAGAGATTGTGGACATGATAGAGAGGAGAAAACTGGATTGTTTTGTGCTTACAGGAGACAAAGTGGAAAGGGAGTAAGGTGAGGGATCTAGGTGCTGGTTACAAGCTATACTACCATGGAGAGAATGGAGCGAGGAATGGTGTCGGTGTGGTGGTGAGAGGAATGCACACAAATGGTGTGTTGGAGGTGAGAAGGATAAGACAGAATGATGAGTCTGAAGCTGGAGATAGATGGTGTTTTGCTAAATGTGGTGAGTGCCTATGCCCCACAGATGGGAAGTGACAGAGAAGAGAAAGAGGAGTTTTGGGAGAAGCTAGATGAAACTGTTGAGTTGATTCCAAAGGAGGAAAGAATCATAATTGGTGCGGATTTTAACGGACATGTTGGTGAGGGAAACAGTGGAGACAAGAGAGTGATAGGAAAGTATGGGTATGGAGCACGTAATAATGAGGGTCAAACCATTTTAGACTTTGCCCATCGCACAGACATGGCTGTGATGAACACCTTTTACAGTAAGCGTGAATCACACAAGATCACATACACAAGTGGAGGCAGGCATAGTCAGATTGATTACATCCTGTGCCGCAGAATGCATTTGAAGGAAGGCAGAGATTGTAAGGTCATTCCAGGTGAAAGTGTGGCAAAACAACACCATGTAGTCATTGGGAAAATAAGCCGAAGGAGAAGAGAGGTAAAGGTAGAACCTAGAATCAAGTGGTGGAGACTGCGAAAAAAAGACTTTGGAGCAAAATTTAAACTGGAGGTAGACCAGAAGATGAAGTGGGAGGAAGACAACACCTGGGTAGATTTATTGAATGTATTGCGGGAAACAGCAAAGGAATTGCTTGGTGTGACAACTGGGAAAAAGAAGGAGGACAAGGAAACATGGTGGTGGAACGAAGAAGTACAAGAAGCTATTGCGAGAAAGAAAGAAGCATGGAAAGAGTGGAACAAAAGAAAAGATCTGAGAAGTAAGTTTTTGTACAAGGAAACGAAGAACAAGGCAAAGGTGGCAGTAGCGATAGCAAAGAAAGAAGCAAGTGAGGAGATATATGAGAAGCTAGATACGAAAGAGGGGGAAAACATGGTGTATAGAGTGGCAAAGCAGAGGGATAGAGCAGCAAAGGACGTACAACAAATCAGGCTGATAAAGGACGCTGAGGATAGAGTGTTGACCAGCGAGGAGAAGGTGCTGCAGAGATGGAAAGACTACTTTGAAGGCCTGATGAATGTTGAAAACCCCAGGGAAATGAGAGAGGAAAATGGGGTGATGGCAGAAGTAATGGTAGCAGGAATAACACAGGACGAGGTAAACAAGGCACTGAAAAAGATGAAGAGAGGCAAAGCTTTAGGACCAGATAACATTCCTATAGAAGCATGGATAAGCCTAGAAAAAGCAGGGGTTGGATACTTAACATCCCTATTCAACAAAATCCTTGCAGGAGAGAGAATGCCAGATGAGTGGAGAAAGAGCACATTGATACCCATTTACAAGAACAAAGGAGACCCACAGGGTTGTGGTAACTACCGGGGCATCAAACTAATGAGTCATACCATGAAGTTGTGGGAAAGGGTGATAGACACAAGGCTAAGGAGTTGCCACAGAATCTGTGATGAACAGTTTGGTTTTATGCCAGGGAGAAGTACCACAGATGCTATTTTTGCACTGCAAATGTTGATGGAGAAGTACAGAGAGGGACAAAAGCAAATGGATTTTGTGTTTATTGATCTGGAGAAGGCATATGATAGAGTACCAAGAGAAGAACTGTGACACTGCATGCAAGAGTCATCGATACCAGAAGTGTATGTAAGGGTGGTGCAAGATATGTATAATGAGTGTATGACGGCAGTGAGAAGTGCAGTGGATACTACAGAAGGGTTTAAGGTGGAATTTGGATTACATCAGGGGTCAGCCCTGAGCCCGTTCTTGCTTGCTGTTATCATGGATAAGTTAACTGATGGGCTTATGAAAGGAAATGGTCTATGATGTTTGCAGACGACATTGTGTGATGTAGTGAAAGAGAAGTATGAGATCTGGAAAGGTGGACACATGCATTAGAAAGGCGTCGCATGTAAGTCAGCAGAAGGAAGACTGAGTATATTTTTGTAAATGAGAAGGAAGGAGATGGCAGAGTTAAAATGCAAGGGAAAGAGATCAAGAAAGTGAGTGAATTTAAGTATCTGGGTTCAACAGTAGACTGTGAAGGATTTAACAATGCTGAAGTTAAAAGGAGAATACAGGCAGGCTGGGACATGTGGAGGAAAAGTGACGGGAGTTTTGTGTGACAGGAACATGCCAATAGGAGTGAAGGGGAAAATCTATAGGACGTGTGTAAGACCAGCAATGTTACATGGCATGGAGACAGTGCCAGTAACAAAGTTACAAGAGGCAAAGATGGAGGGGGCAGAGATGCGAATGTTGAGATTCACTCTGGGTCTCACATGGAAAAACAGAACAAGGAATGAGACAGTGAGGTACATGCTAGCTACAAGAAGGCTCGGGGAGAAGTTAAGAGAGTGTAGACCGAGATGGTTTGGGCACGTGAAGAGAAGGGAAGAGAACTTCGTTGGCCGAAGAATGCTGCAGATGGCACCACCAAGAAAGAGACGTAAAGGCAGACCGAAAAGTAGGTGCTGCGGAGGACACACAAGATAGAAAGAGATGGAGAAAGTTGACGCGCTGTGGCGACCCCTGATACAGGGATAAGCCGAAAGACAAAGAAGATATATATATATATATATATATATATATATATATATATATATATATATATATATATATATATATATATATATATATGAGTGTGAGTGTGAGTGTGTGTGTGTGTGAGTGTGTGTACATACGTACGCACATATACATATGAATATATATATATATATATATATATATATATATATATATATATATATATATATATATATATATATATATGTATGTAGATAGATAGATAGATAGATAGATGGTTCGTCTTTCTTTTTGTTTCGTTTTATAAGAATCGTTAATAACACTCTATTGTGAACTATTCTTTAATCCCAAAACATCATTTACTTCCTGACAGTAAGGAGTCAGTATGTATACATATAAATCCGAATATATAACATTTACTATTTATTTACTTATAAGATAAAAATCGCGTTGAAAATCTCCAAGCTCCATATATATATAAATATATATATATATATAAATAAATGTATATATATATATAAATATATATATAAATGTATATACATATATATATG
>BOPN01001917.1:205564-213064 GCA_017312705.2 Penaeus japonicus
TTATGGAACAGTGGAACAGCGTGGGAAATCTCCAAGCTTATCTTTGTTACATCAGAGTCCGGCCTATATAATGCAGACCCGGTAAACAGCCGCCACTTCCTCCTCTCTCGTCAACCATGAAAACCTTCGCAGTTCTCGCGCTCTTGGCTCAGGTGAGTTCATATTAGTATCATTTGTAATAATTTCTTAAATGAGAAGTGATAAGTACATTTAAATTCACCTCGAATTAAAGTTGACATTGATATTAATCAGACGAAAAGTGTGATAACTACTGAGGTTCAATTATTCCCGATGCTTAGGTGTGTCAGCTCGCACTGGCCATTGAGTCGGCACCTTATAACCTGGTTAACTCCGCCGAGGTAAGTAGTTCCTTCTAATCCTGATTCTTATTGAATGATAATTAATCTCATTATATTCTAGATGTATACTTTTGAATTACATATCGAAGAACTATCTTTCATTCAATTTCATCTTCTAAAATTTCTGCTTCTTGAAGATTTTTTGGATTTGAATAAATATTAAAAGACAATGGTAATTTTGCAGACCTATGAAGAGCGCGTGTATCCGGCACAGAAGTGGGTCACCACATCGGTTCTTTCCATCTCTCACCACGACGCCACAAATGACGTCATGTTCCACAAACTCTTCAACTACATCGACGGACAGAATGACGCGAGTGAGATACCTTCCGTTTTAACGTTAAAACGCAAATGCGACTTGCTTAAATCTATGATTTTATAGTGATATCCATAGATATGTATATATATATATATATGTGTGTGTGTGTATCTTTGTGTACATATATACATATGTAAACACACACACACATATATATACTAAGTTTCAAATGCATTATTCTGCACAGGCATGAAGATCGACATGACTGCCCCCGTGACGACGCTGGTCATCCCCGGAGAAGGACCCAACTGTGAGAACAACTTCACCATGAGCTTCTACGTCCCCGCCGCCCACCAGGACAACCCACCCACGCCCACCAACCCCGACTTGTACATCGAAGAGCGACCGGAATTGCATGTCTTCTCCAGGTAAATTGGCTTCTTATGAATGGATGCTTATTTGAGCTAATCAAAAACGTCAATATACAGATGCTTTCTGCTTCAGACTCTGCCCTAATGATAACACTCTGTCTGTTGCAGGAGGTTCCACGGGTTCGCCAGCGACGAGGACTGGATCGTCAACGCCGCGCAGCTTCACGACGACCTGGTGGCAGCCGGCAATGAAGGCGTCGACTACCAGACCTACTACACCGCTGGCTACGACTCTCCTTACGTCATCATCGGACGCGATAATGAAGTTTGGTTCCTGAAGAATGACATGAATTGATTCTTGATAACTTTACTTTATTGTTGTTAACTTATTTATTACCTAATTATCTTTGTACTAATATGTAAAAATAAAAGTTCAGTATTTGTGGAAATCCGGTTCTTTTCAATTATTTCCATGACGGGCCATCCATCTAGACTTTGTAATTACTAACTGGAAATTGTAAAAGAATGTTCCTGTTGTGCAGCGACATCGTAATTATTTGTAAATAATGGCTTGGTCAATGAATAAATTAAATTCCAGATAATCACTCTTTCTAGATATATGTAGTTTTTTCTCAGTTAAATCTGTGCCTTCAGCCTCCACCTCCAGTGAAACTCAGAGACAGCGTGTTATAATTGTGACAATTATATACCCATACATCTTTAGAATGTTCCTGTTTTGGGTGAGAATGGGCCAACAGAGAAACTGGTGATTAATCAGTTATCATTCTCATAGCTTTGATCAATGACGGTTCTCTTGTTTAGATCAGAATGAACCAAACATACCGATGAAAGGCGATAACGTAATAAAATTGTCCCTTTTTAGGTTTTAGTGTTGCATATATTAATAATACTAACACACACACACACACACACACACACACACACACACACATATATATATATATATATACATATATCCATGTATATATCTGTGTGTGTGTGTGTGTGTGTGTGTGTAAAGTTAATGAATATGACATAAGTATAAAAAAATATAAATATAAAAGTAAATATATATATATATATAGATATATATAAAATATATAGATACTTTTCCTCATATTTTCTCTTTTTTTATGTTTTCTACTCGTTTATGGTATTTTTTCTCATATTATTACCTTATCTATTTTCCCAAACATTTGAGCAGTTAGATGTCTGTAATCATTTCATGTAAATCTCAAAAGAGAGGCGACTCTCAGAGGTCTCAGTCATGACATTGATTTATCTTGTATAACATATAATTAATTTGTAAATAGACTGAACAGTTCAAGTTCAATTCAATAATCGTTTTATATCATATGTTTTGAGTACTATTTTCTTACGTTTTGGCAAGAAAATCAATTTAACTATCGACCGTTTACATATGACTATGTACGTTTTTGTCTAACGGAGAAATGAATGATACATAAAAGGACTTCATTATTCGTAATAACAAAAGTAATTTATTAAAATAATTGTTGCAATTAATCAAGAACATTTTACAGGCGTACATAAACTATTGTTCAAAACGCGAATCGCATCATTGGGCAATGCCAAAGGATTACTGAATTGAATAATCAAAATTTCCACTCCCTGATTCGTAAACACACTGAGCGTGATCACAATGGAGAATCCGATCGTTTTTTACAATATTCTTATTATATATATATAGTATATGATTAATCGGTACTTTTCATAATAACAGTGACTCAAAATAATCGACTTTCATGTCTGCTTTGACAAGTAAACCGGATTTCTTCTTTGCGTACTAAGAAAGATTTTGCAGTTAAATTTTAAAAATCATTTTATGTGATCATAATGATTGACTTCCAGATTGGGGGACTTAAGCCCTCGGACTAGATTTGCATAAACCTTATTGTCCCCGGAAATATATAGGTGTAAAAACAAATATGCATACAGGCTTTCTATCACAAACATATTATACAGTATATAGCCATGTGAATGGGGATTGCTCACGGGAATGAGCAATCCTTATGCATTGTAAAAGGAGTCATTGATTATTCAGCTTCTTATCCTACGCTCCTCTTAAAATAACTGTATTGCATTTACAACAGCAACGTTTGGAAGGCTAATGAACAATGTATTTTTTGTATTCTGAAACGTTCTGTCTCCAGATACGGTGATTAAGTGTTTTAGATATCCAGTTAATGTCTCCTTAAATGCCAAATGAGGATATTTCAAACGCTCTTACTTTATTGGCTTTAACCATGACTTCCTCATTTCATGTCTTTACACAACTACTGTTATCTCTTATCCTTATGGGGAAATACTCTAATTACACGACAATCTATAGTTTTATTATACTTCTTATCTCTCTCTCTCTCTATTAGGGAAATAACCTATGTTAACATTGATCTCATATTGATCAAGGCGCTTAACAAGAAATACTGAAACATAATTGTCGTGTTTTCTTTATATTGTATGTATTTAAGCCGCCATGGAAAGGTCCACACACGCGGTTGTATACATCTCTCTTTCTTTCTTTCTCTCTATCCCTCTCCTTTCGTTCATTTATTTTCATCTTGAATCTTTCATAAAATGAGGTTCGTATCCTTGAATAAGCTCCAGTTTATATAAATTTGCTCTCAATACTGCGATCTTCTCTCTCTCTCTCTCTCTCTCTCTCTCTCTCTCTCTCTCTCTCTCTCTCTCTTCTTCAACATCATCAGAGAGCGCAAACCTCCACCGTCATCATATAATCAACTGTCATATTATTATTATTTAATTATCATTATCATTGTTACTGTTACTATCAACAACTTCATTATTATCATCATCATAATCATTAGTTTTATTATCATCATTATCAATATTATCATATTTCCTTTCCATATCATTACCACCATCTTTATAATCATTGTTCTTGCCGTTATCATGTTAAGCATCCTTTATATCATTATTACTTTCATAATCATCGTCATCATCAACTTCATTTTCAATTTCATTTTAATCATCGCAGTATTTTTAATTTCATCGTTATCAATATTTTGGGAACTTTGATATTTGAAATAAAGAAACAAAGGTACTCCATCGCCATCAAAATTCCACCGTAGCAATTGAGGTTAATAAACTTAATGGAAAAATAAAATTCTTTACATTAATAACTCGCAGTTGACAGAATATCAAGTGTCAGAGCACAGGCTATTAATCTTACACTATCATTCACATAACATTATCCTGTTCTAGTTGTTGATAATTACGTGGTATTTGGTTAGTCTACTATAAAAATAGTTTTAAAAAACACGTAATTTAAGGTCTAGCTAGTTGCCCTAGTGTCAAATTTTAATAATAAATTCATACTATTACATATACCAAATTGCATGAACCCGTACACATACACACAAACACATACAGACATACACACACACACAATGAGGTGAGTTTATTATTATTGATATTATTATTTTATTTTATTTATTTATTTATTATTATTTTTTTTTATTGGAGCTACAACTTTGACATATCGAATATCAAAAACTCGTTAAAATGAAATAACCAAGAAAAGAGTTCATAAGTGCACATCAATATCTATCAGTTTAGTAGATACAGTTTGAGAAGAAATAATTCATGGTAGCTTCATGAGAACACAGTCAATGCATAAATCGTAGAAGTGCATAGCTCAATATTTCTCTAGATACAAAAGAACAACAGTAGATGAAGAAAAACCTATGGTACATACGAAAAGGCAGTAATATATAACTTTCATGAGCATAGGTGTAGCAGAAGGAACTCAGTTGATTTCCCACATCCCCTTGGTTTATCTTTGATATATGTAAAACGTATTATTTTTGTAATACGATTCAAGTAAAGTAAGTGACGCCATTGTAATCAAGTGAAATTCCCTCATATGTAATTCTTCTTCCTGGTGTAGAAGGCCATATAGACGACAGCATAACATGTTATATTTATTACAAAAAACATTTTACAGATAGGAATGTACAGCAAACAAAATATGATATCGTCCCTGGTATGAATATCTTCCTCATTTCTTCATGAACCAAACTTCGTTGGTGCGGTCGGTGATGACGAAGGGAGAGTCGTAGCCAACGGTGTAGTAGGTCTGGTAGTCGACGCCTTCCTCGCCGGCTGCCACCAGGTCGTCGTGAAGCTGCGCGGCGTTGACGATCCAGTCCTCGTCGCTGGCGAACCCGTGGAACCTCCTGCAGCAGACAGAGTGTTATCATTAGGGCAGATTCTGAAGCAGGAATCTCGTCTATGTTGAGCACAATTGAGCATGATGTCATATGAACTACATCGCTGAAAAGGCTAAAGCAAAACTAATATACCTGGAGAAGATATGCAATTCAGGTCGCTCTTCAACATACACATCAGAGTTGGTGGGTGCGGGTGGGTTGGCTTGGTGGGCAGAAGGAATGTAGAAGCTTTCGGTAAAGTTGTTCTCACAGTTGGGTCCTTCTCCGGGGATGACCAGTGTCGTTACGGGGGCAGTCATGTCGATCTTCATGCCTTTGACAAAATTATAAAGTTATGATCCTGCACGTAAAGTAAACACGCTCTATGAAGAAATTAATTCATGCATAGTGGCATTTTACAGTAAATGGCATTTATTGATCAGGCGCAAATTACCTGCATCATTCTGGCCGTCAATATAGTCAAAGAGCCTATAGAAGGTGACACTCGTAGCAACGTCATGGGAGATGGAGAGAATGGATGTAGTGATCCACTTCTGTGCAGGATACACACGCTCCTCGTAAGACTGAAACCAGATAATTAATTGTAAATTATAATTATGAATGTATGCAAAATATGAACCCAATATCTGTAATTATAGCTTTAATGTCCACGTATACTTTTAGAATACTTTCTTGGATATAAGCTACACAGGGGCTTACGAACCTCAGCAGAGTTAACGACGGTGTATGGTGCCGACTCGATGGCGTGTCCAAGATGGCACACCTTTGAAAGAGAAGTGCATTGCCATTACATAAACATTTCTCTACTTGATTACACTTTCCTTAACACAAATATATCAGATAGACAATATCAAAATAGTAGTCTCCAAAGAGTTGACAAACTTACCAGCAAAAGTCCAAGAACCAGAAGTGAATTCATGTTTGTAAGTCGAGTCTCCTACAAGGGTTTTCTGTGCGGAATGAGCTTCACTGACGCCTTATACATGAGGGAGAACAGCAAACTGACGTAACCAAATAGAGATAAACAGATGAAATGCGTATCACTTTTCTCAAGGTATAGTATGTTATCTTTATCCCTGTTATGTAAGGCGTTGGGTTGATTAAATAACGGTTTCCCGTTTCTAGTCTTAGTCTTAGTTGGATTGCACATAACCGGATTTTAAATTCCTTTTATTGCTATATCTAACTGAAAGATAAACTGGTGAGTATACTATACTATACTTACTCTATAATGATAATGATAATACATCACCAACAGGCAAACCTAACATTTACATCAATATTCCTGCAAACTAGATTAAATATTCAGAGAGACTCTAGACAAAGTAACTTTATTTTAGTGTTTGCTAGACCTTAATATCATTCAGGCATCGTCATTACAAACAAAAACAACATTGAAAATCATAGGCACTAGTTAAGGAATAATTCGTGTGATTTGATAACCTTACATTTACCCAGCCTTCACAGTTTTATTTTTTTCATTGGGCCCTTCTTGTCGCCATGGGTTGTCATAGCAAATCTTCTTTCTCTGTGTTACCCTGTATTGTGCATCTTCTGGCACTCTGATTGCCCCCATGCCACCCCTTACCATCTTCTGGGATGCTTTCCTCTTTTTCTCGGGTCTGGCGTATCCATCTGAACTTTCCTCTCTAGACACTCCCCTTTTCTTTGCTTTGCCTGTCCATATCATCTCAACCGAGTCTTTCCCATCTTGGCATTCATCTTCCTCACTTTAAGGGTTTTTCTGATGTAGAAAAATGTATAAATGGGGATGAATACCTGAAGCTGTTCATACTCATTTATATTTTGTTTTATAATTCTCGAAGTAGACTGTTCACAGCTTTTGTGTTCTCATTTTTTTCTCTGGATATTTGACACTGTGTCCCAGTATAAACTCCAGTCTCTCTGCATGACCTCCCCACCTACCGAACCTCTCTTGGTATCTTCCTCATGTCATTTCACATTCTCTTGACTTTTGCTTTACCTTGTTCTTAAATGTTTCACTTTAGTTACTCTCACTTAACATCCACCATCTAATCTTGGATTCAGCCTTTGTTCTTCTCACGCTTCTGTACTCCAGCCAGACTTAACAGAATCTGAACTATATCTTTGTAGCCAGCCATCACCTTGTCTCTTCTACATAAGATACAGCCAACTTATGCACTCGCTCTCACTTTTGCCTATTACTCTTTGCTACTCTTCCTTCCTGAAATACGATGCAAAATTCACAGTCCTCTCTCCTTGGGTATATCTGTCCTCAAAGCCTCAATTTCATATCATCTCTTCCTCTTAGACATGAT
>BOPN01001918.1:5000-7500 GCA_017312705.2 Penaeus japonicus
AATAAGTGAATAAATAAACAGATAAATAAATGAATAAAAATAAGTGAATATATAAACAGATAAATAAATAAATAAAAATAAGTGAATAAATAAACAGATAAATAAATGAATAAATAAATGAATAAATAAATGAAAAGCTATACAGATAAATAAATGAAAAAATAGATATACAGATGAAACAAATAAATGAACAGATAATAATAATAGATAAGCAGATTTATGAGAATAAATAAAAATAGATAAACGGATAAATAAAAGAATAAATAAATATATGAATAACTACACTGATAATTACATAAATAAATCAGACATTAAAGTCATTAAACAATAACAAGAAATAAATATAATAAAAAGCAATACACATGAAATGAGAAATAAAGAGAAATGAAGAGAATAAAGCAACCAATGAGGAATATGAAAAAAAAAAAAAAAAAAAAAAAAAAAAAAAAAAAAAAAAAAAAAAAAAAAAAAAAAAAAAAAAAAAAAAAAAAAAAAAAAAAAAAAAAAAAAAAAAAAAAAAAAAAAAAAAAAAAAAAAAAAAAATCAAGCGCCCCCAACCCCCCCCCCACCCACCTTCAAGCATAACAAGCGAAAGTTAACATTGTCTTAAAACAAACAAACAAACAAAAACAAAACAAAAAACATGGCATAAATAAAGAAAAAAAAGAAAAAAAACAAAATAAACAAATAATATATCTGGACAAAGCCAAAAAAGGCAGGAAAATAGAAAACAATATGAGACCAAATTGAAAATAAAAGAGAAGGAGATAGCGAGAAAGATAGATACATAGATAGATAGATAGAGAAAGAGAGAGAGAGAGAGAAGAGAGAGAGAGAGAGAGATAGCGAGAAAGATAGATAGATAGATAGAAAGAGAGAAAGAGAGAGAGAGAGAGAGAGAGAGAGAGAGAGAGAAAGATATATATATATATATATATATATATATATATATATATATATATATATATATATATATATATATATGTATATATATATGTATACATATATATACATATATATATATATATACATATATATATACATATATATATATATATATATATTATATATATATATATATATATATATATATATATATATATATATATATGTATATATATATATATATATATATACATATATATATAATATATATATATATATATACATATATATATATATATATATATATATATATATATATATATATATATATATGTATACATATATATACATATATATATATATATATACATACATAAATATATATATATATATATATATATATATATATATATATATATATATATATATATATCTATATAGAGAGAGAGAGAGAGAGAGAGAGAAAACATGAATCCAGATTGAGACTAAGAAAAAAAAAAAACAGAAAAAAAAGAAAATAAGCAAAACCTCAAAATCAAAGTAAAAAAAAACAAAAAACAACAACTACATACTCACCACCAACGCGGTCGACTTTAACAACTTACCTTAGCTTCCTGATTGTTGGAGGAGAAAAAAGACATGCTATACTAAACATACAAGATACAATCAAGATACAATCAATTTTGAGAAATACAACTACTATACATTACATCTTCCCCCCCCCCTTTTTTTTTAGATACTGGGGGTGGGGGGAGATACATAACCTTGTCTAAGATATATGGAAGGGGGAGGAAGGGGAGGGGGGAGGAAGGGGAAGGGAAAGGAGGAGGAGGAGGAGGAAGTGGGGATGAGGGGGTGGGGAAGAGGAGGAAGGGGGGGGGAAGAGGAGGATGGGGTGGGGAAGGAGGAGGAGGAGGAAGGGGGGGGAGAGGAGGAGGAGGAAGGGGGGGGGAGAGGAGGAGGAGGTGGGGAGGAAAAGGAGGTGGGGGGGAGGAAAAGGAGGAGGAGGGGAGGAGAAGGATGGGGTGGGGAAGAGGAGGAGGAGGAAGGAGAAGGAGGAGGTAGGGAGGAAAAGGAGGAGGTGGGGAAAGAGGAGAAAGGAGATGAGGCAGAGGAGGAAGGAGATGAGGGAATAATAGTAAGGAAGAGGAAGAGGAAAAGGAAGAAAAAGAAAGCAGAAGACATAGAACAAAGAACAAAGACAAAGAAAGGGAGAGGAGACCAAAGAGTATACCAAAGACAAGAGCAAATCAACAGTTACCAAAATCTACGCAATGTTAATACTACAAGAGATATGACATTCATTAGATATATAAGAAAAAGATATATACATTTAAATATTAAAGTCACTGAATGGACATGAATACATATGTACTGGATGCCACCCGGGTGTTGTTATTGTCATTATCACTGTTGTTATGTTGTTATCATTATTATTATTATTATTTTAGTTTGTTTTTTGTTATTACCATTATCATTATTATTATTGTTATCAATATTGTTACTATTAACATGATTATTAATATTGTTATCATCATTATTATTATTACTATAATTATAATCATTATTGTCACAAATATATATATATATATATATATATATATATATATATATA
>BOPN01001918.1:25000-32500 GCA_017312705.2 Penaeus japonicus
CACCTCCCTCCCATCCCCCTTACCTCCCCATCTCCCATCCCCCTCACCTCCCCACCTCCCTCACCTCCCCACCTCCCTCCCACCCCCCTCACCTTCCCACCTCCCTCCCTTCCCCCTCACCTCCCCACCTCCCTCCCTCCCTCCCCCCTCCGGCACAGCATTAGACGAGGCCTGACTGCACTAGACTCAATCACACGCTGCAGCGCCGCCTCCGAGGTGCTTATTTGGCCGCACAATAACAGAGTGGAGGTGTGAGGTGGCCGCCCCACGCTGTCATTTAGCCTTGCACGAACTCGCTATACATCAGCTGCAAATCACCGCTGAGACGGTCGTTAGGTTAGCCCGCTGTACATTGTTTCGCTCGCGGATAAATCAGTTACTTGTTTGCGGCGATTACCTCTTTTACGTCGTGGCTTGTCCCTCCTCCTTCCCCTCCTCCTCTCTCTCTCTCTCTCTCTCTCTCTCTCTCTCTCTCTCTCTCTCTCTCTCTCTCTCTCTCTCTCTCTCTCTCTTTCTCTCTCTCTCTCTCTCTCTCTCTCTCTCTCTGTCTGTCTGTCCTCTCTCTCTCTCTCTCTCTCTCTCTCTCTCTCTCTCTCTCTCTCTCTCTCTCTCTCTCTCTCTCTCTCTGTCTCTCTCTCTCTCTCTCTCTGTCTCTCTCTCTCTCTCTCTCTCTCTCTCTCTGTCTGTCTGTCTCTCTCTCTCTCTCTCTCTCTCTCTCTCTCTCTCTCTCTCTCTCTCTCTCTCTCTCTCTCTCTCTCTCTCTCTGACTCATTCTCTCTCTCTCTGTCTGTCTGCATCTCAATCTCTCTCTCTTTCTCTCTCTCTCTCTCTCTCTCTCTCTCTCTCTCTCTCTCTCTCTCTCTCTCTCTCTCTCTCTCTCTCTCTCTCTCTCTCTCTCTCTCTCTCTCTCTCTCTCTCTCTCTCTCTCTCTCTCTCTCTCTCTCTCTCTCTCTCTCTCTCTCTCTCTCTCTCTATCTATCTATTTATCTCTGTCTCTGTCTCCCTCTCTGTCTGTCTCTGTCTCTCTCCCTTTCGCTTTCTCTCTCTTTTACCTTCTCTTCTCCCTAACTTTCTTCTTTATCTCTACCCCTTTTTGTTCTCCTTTTGTTCTTCCTTTCTATGCCTCTCCTCCTCCCTCTCTCTTCTCCTCTCCTTTCTCACTTCCTTTTTTTCTCTTCTTTCTTTTTTCTAACTCCCCTTCTCTTCTTCTTACCTTTCTTCTTCCGCCCCCTCTTTCTCCTTTTCTTTTCCCCCCTTTCCTTCTCTCTCACTTTCCTCTCCATCCGTTTACCTTTTTTTCTTATCCCTCTTTTTTATTCTTATCTTCTTCCTCTTCTCCCTCTCTCCTCTTTTACCTTCTTCCTCTTTCTTCTCTTACCTTCTGTCTCTTCACCCTTTCCCCTCTCCCCTTTTTCTTCTTTCTTTCTTGGCCTCTCTTTCTCTCTTTTTATTTTTATCTTAGTCTCCTTTCGCTAAGACATTCTTCGGTTGTTTTGGAAGCCTTTCCCTGACGGCCATTTTTCTTCCTTTACGATGGCCCGAAGGAGGAGATGAGCAGGGGGTTGTTTTTGTCCTCTCTCTCTCTCTCTCTCTCTCTCTCTCTCTCTCTCTCTCTATATATATATATATATATATATATATATATATATATATATATATATATATTTCTCTCTTTCTCTTTATTTTTTTTTCTCTCTCTTTCTTTCTCTTTCTGTTTCTCTCTCTTTCTTTCTTTCTCTTTCTGTCTCTCTCTCTCTTTCTTTCTTTCTCTTTCTGTCTCTCTCTCTCTCTCTCTCTCTCTCTCTCTCTCTCTCTCTCTCTCTCTCCCTCTCTTCCTCACTGTATAATATTTGCAGCGGGAGAAAGGGTGCTAAAAGGACAGAGGAACAAATATATGCAAGGAGGAAAATCTGCAGTTGAAATGATGAGCATTCTGCATCTTCGATCTACTGTATATTATTTAAAGTTGTAATAGTAATGATGGTAATGGTATTAGTAATGAGAGTAGTAATGGTAAGAACATTTGTGATAATAATGGTAATAGATATAATGATCATAATGAAGGTACAACAAATTTGACAACAGATTTATTTATGATAAAGATTATAAAATATATATATATAATAACGGGATTATCCATAACTGTAATTATGTAATTCATATTGACGGTAATATCAAATCATAAAGCTATGAATAATGATGATAATGATAATATGATGGTAATATTACTACTACTATCAATGATGAGGATAATAATAAAGCTATTACTAATGAAAGGCAAAGATTACAACACTAATGAAAGTAATCTATAAAGAATACTAATTCTAAAAATCATATATTTCAGCCTGGAATTGTTTTAAAAATCATAAGTAAGAATGTGCATATAAGTATAGAGTAAACACAGATACTTGCATTTACAAATACAGACCACGGTGACATAAAAAAAAAACAAGATATCATTAAAAATACAACAACAACTAAACAAACCGAAATGATTACAAAACCATTAAAAAAAAAAAAAAAAAAAAAAAAAAAAAAAAAAAAAAACACACCTAAAAAAACAAAACACACGCGATAACAACCCTCTCCCGAGACCACGTGATTGCGATCCTCCACAGCCTTGCAATCACGGACAAAGACATTAGCCTTGGCGGAGTAATGAAGTTGAAAATCCCTTCGCGAGCCTCTCTCCTCTACACTTACGAGAGCAGCAGCCATTGTTAGACCCTAAGCCCATCGCCATCGTCATTATAGTGATTACTGTAATAAGCGCGGCCTTTCGCTTACCTCCGACACCATCGACATTGTAAACATCGGCGAGGCTGCAATCACCATCCCATCATACCCTCGTCCACCTACCCCCCCCCATCCCCTTCCCCCTCCCCCTTCTGCTCTAGCCCGCCCATTCCCCCTCTCTTCCAGCCACTATCATCAGCACTAAGATCAGGCACCGGTTACGAGCACCATCGCCCTCTGCATCACTCTCATTAAAGGACGATGGTACAAAATTAATCATCATCATCATCATCATCATTATCATCATAAACTTCGTCATTTTCCCTCACCGTTATTATCGACGCGGAGGTCATCACCATCACCACCACCATCAAACTGGCCACCATTACAACCTCAAACAGAAGCCTTTCTGGTAGACGCCGTGGTGCCCATGGTATGATAATCTGCTGCCCATTATAATTATCCGCCGGGCCGCCCGCACTACGTCCCCGGGCCAACCACTTTGCGGGCGTACAGTCTAGGAGGGTCGAAGTAGCAGCACCAAGTGGCTGCGAAAGAGCTCTTATCGGGAACACTTCGCTGGATTTGACACTTGATTAGCGTCTTGTTCAATCCTTGTGATGTTATGAGAAGGTGTTCTGAGGTTCTGGAGTCCGTTTGAGATAATTTTCGTAGTTCTATATAATGTATGGATGATAAATGTAATTCATTTGTGTTGGATTGTTTCTTGTCTGATAAAGATGCATATCAAATACATATAAACAGTGGGAGAGAAATAGAGAGAAAGAAAGAGAATGAAAAAGAGATAAAGCGAGAGAGAGAGAAAGAGAAGGAAAGAGAGAGAGAGAGAGAGAGAGAGAGAGAGAGAGAGAGAGAGAGAGAGAGAGAGAGAGAGAGAGAGAGAGAGAAAGAGAGAGAGAGAGGGAAAAGAAAGGGAGAGAGACAAAATAAAATTCTGATAAACTATATCAACTATAATCCTACAATAATTAAAGATTACAAACCTCAATTAATCATAACCATAATCACATAAAAAAACACATAACTTAATAGAAGAAAAAACAAAAACATTCAAGTCGCGAGAGGGGAGAATCATATGGTAAGATAAGGGCAATAAACAGCTAATTAGGGAAATGCTCAACAAAAGAAAGAAACTTTTCCCCCCCAAACTAGGGGAATCTTCGTGGGAATCTTCTAAACTTTGGGAATAACTTGCTAAATAAGGAATTCCTTTGGGACGAACGGGGGAATTCATAGACTGTGTACGTGATAATTACAGACAAGATCCTGGGTTATGGTTTTGATTTTGAAATTCGTTTCAAGACTTCGTTTGGAGTTTAAAAATGAGTGAGGTTGATTTTTTTTCTCCTGAGAGAGAGAGAGATAGAGAGAGAGAGAGAGAGAGAGAGAGAGAGAGAGAGAGAGAGAGAGAGAGAGAGAGAGAGAGAGAGAGAGAGAGAGAGAGAGAGGGAGAGAGAGAGGTGGAGTAAAAGAGAAAGAAAGAGATAAAACAAGAAAAGCAAGGACAGAGGATAGAAATAACAAAACATTAAGACCTAGAACGCATTTCTAAGGTGCAGCTGATAAAATATTATCTTGTTTACAATAGCATACACAAAAAAAAACAAAAAAACTCAGCAAACACATAAGCGACTCACTCCTTTTCCAAAGAAATGACTACATATTTTTCAAAATAGGTGTGATAAATTTGGCCAATAAAGACACTTCAAAACCATGTCTAAGCTTCATTTATTATGCAATGAAATATTAGACACGTGTATGACATCCAGAAAAGGTAATACATATTGGAACTTGTCATGCAAACAGATAGTTGTACACATTTCCAGGAGGAGCAAATATATTAACAAAATACTAGGAAGTGTATGATGAATGTTATTTGTATGGTGAATGTGTTGTTTGCTTCCTTGGTGGTTATGATTATGACTTATATTCTCATCATTATAATAATAAAGACGAGTTATTACTTTGAATATCGTTATGATAATAGTAATAACGATGATTTATAAAATTAACGTGAAAATGATTATGATGATAGAGATTGTGGTGATGATGATAACAATGTTGACAAGAATGATGAAACATTGATTGATAATGTATAGTAGTGACAAAATAATAACAATTACAAAATTTAATATGTTTAATACATTCGAGTAGAAGCAATAGTTATAATGATACTGCTACTATTAGCTATGGCAAAATATATTAACAACAATGATAATAATTATAACAGGAAATTTATAATAACAATGACGATGAAAGCGATAAACATTTTTCATATAAACGATAATTAAAATTTCACTATAAATAGTACTGTTAACACTACTATCAGTGATGACAAAAATGATAATAATGATAATGACGATAATAATCTTCATATTGTTTCCGATAGCAATTCCCTCAGTAGACTCCTGTCATTATAGAAATCATGATAATGATATGTATATCCATCATCTTTGCTATCTCATTATCAAATAAGATGGTATTGCTATTATCATCATAATCATTACTATCATTATCATCATTATCACTGTTCTAATCCTTATCATCATTATCATAGCATCAATCACTATCATTGTCCTCATTATCATTATTGATATCATTATTATCATTACTATCATTATTAGTATTAGTACTATCATTGTAATTGTTATCAATATTATTATTATCATTATTGTTATCATAATCGTTATTGTCATTATCATGGTTATTATTGCTATTATCATTTTTATTATATTTGTTCTTATCATCATCATCATAATTATCATTACTACTACCATTATCATTAATATCATCATTACCATTACTATCATTGTTATTATTATAATTATTATAATCATTACTACTATAATCATTATCATCATTATCATTTTCATCATTATTATCACTAAGCTATCAATATCATCATCATTATCATCATTGTAGTCATGAAGGTAATAAAGGTTATAATAACAATCACAAATACTATACTATAATCTTTATCGCTGTAAGCAATGCTCGAATACAAATACAGTAATGACACTTATCCTCCTAAAACTGCAATACATGTAGCATCTTTGCAATTGAATGCAATGTTGACGAGAGACTATTCAGACAAATGGACTCCAAGCTACGGCATTCTACAAGAAAAGGAGTATTTTGCATTTTCTAAAGGACCGCATTCCTTCGTAATGGGCAGCACTCTCCGTAATCCTTAATGCCGTCCATATTTTATATTCCACAATCTCTCTTGTGGAACTAACTACATTTCTTTAATACTGGACATATTACATTTTCTATAATCTATTTTTCATTCGATACCGAGATGATTACAATTCCGATATGCGGGCCCGAGTAGCGGTATATTCTAGAACATTCGGCTAGGATAAAGTATTCATGGGCTGGAAAAATATAAATTCTTGAAGATAGCTCCTGCTAGGTCTTTTTATTTACTTATTATTATTATTATTATTATCATTTTTTTTGTCTTTCTTTCTTTCTTTCTTTGGAGAGGGGGTGGGGGTGGGGGATAGAAGGAGGGGGTGGTGGAAGGGGGGTGGGGAGAGGGAGTGTATGGGTGGATTGATGGGAGGGGGGGAGGGCTGAGTTGGAAGAAGGGTGAGAAGGGAAGTTAAAGGAGAGAAAAAGGGCGGAAGGGGGGGAGGGGGGTAGAGGGGAAGGGGTTATTTGCTTGCTTGCTTGCTTGCTTGGTGCCTTGAGTCTTCGTGATGGTTATAGTGTTATGAATAGAGATAAGATTATCATTTTACTGTTGCTGATACTGTCCCTAATTTTGCTTAGATCATTACCACTCTTCCTGCTAATGCCCTTTGCTGTGGTTGATTAATGAATTGTTCTTTTTATTATCGTTATTGTGAACTTCATCACAACTATCACTGTTATCAAATCATTTCCTATCTATACCTTTGTTAAGTTTCTGTTATATTTGAAAATCACCAAGTCACAAAATCACTCGAAGTTAAGACGAAATACACAAGCTACCCCTCAAACAATTCCAGTGAGTCAAAATGAACATCAAAAAAATATTCCCGAAACAATACAACGATTCCCACGCATTACGGACCCTGCATCGGCCAAACAGAATCCGTCGCTGGAGATTTACACTTCTTATAACCTGGGACAAACTGATGCATTCTTCCTTCACAAGGGCCTGTTAACGTGATAAATTCTACAGCTACAAAACGTTGGTCGAGGTAAAGCCCCTTTGTATCCCCTCGACGGCGCTCGCGTGAGGGAAACCGTCAGACACACAGCAGTATAGGGTTGCACATGCCACCTGCAATTGCCAGCTACAAGTGGGGTTTTCGGCACTAGGAATTTCTGCCTCGGTCGTCTGTCTAGTGGTCATTGCAACGTGGAACGACTATTGAAGTGTAAATTGCTAATATTGCGTTTGTTCTACCACCTCCAGTCTTAATCATGTTAACACCTTCTTTTGCGGGGCTACACGCACGCCAGAACACTATTTCGCTCTTTGATGTCCTGGGGTGTAGATACAAGGTAGATATACTACCTGTGATTTCATTAACATGGGTCATAAGTCATGGATAAATGCATTCCAACTCTGTAGTCAGCAGGTGTCCATCACAGCAATTGCAGGGGGGAGGGAGTCGCCTTTAGAAGCTAATTCACACATTTTTACCGAGCATTTAAACACCACAAGATTAGGTGTTTAGTTCTTATTGAAGAACTTTTCTCGAGTTATTATGTTGTGTTTCCTTTTTTCTCTCTTCAAGTATCTTTATG
>BOPN01001918.1:142500-145000 GCA_017312705.2 Penaeus japonicus
TGAAAGGATGGAGAAAGCCCTGTGTTCTGAGATCTGAGGGAGGGGAGAGCAAGGGGGGGGGGGGGGAGCGGAAGGCAAAGGAAGAGTAGGAGTAAAGGAGTGAGAAGGGAGGAGATAGGAAGTGGAGTGAAAACAGATGAAAGGTGGAAATAAAGAACGCAAACAAGAATACCTGAAATATTAAAGAGGGGAGAAAGAAGAAACAAGGAGAGAGAGAGAGAGAGAGAGAGAGAGAGAGAGAGAGAGAGAGAGAGAGAGAGAGAGAGAGAGAGAGAGAGAGAGAGAGAGAGAGAGAGAAGGAGAAGGAGAAAAATAACGAAAAGATAGAAAAGGGGAGAAAAGAGACAGGGAACAATAACCAGAATAATAAAATAAAAGTAGTAGAATAAGGAGAAGGAAGAGATAAAGAGAGGGGGAATAAAGAATAAGGCTGCGAAGAACGGAGATAAAAATGGGCGAGAGAAGGAAAAGGAAAAAACAAGAATAAGGGGGGAGAGACAGAGAGATGAATGAGATAAATATAAAGAGGTGACAGAGGAAGGGAAACCAGAAAAGCTAGAGATGGAATAGAAGGCGAAGGAAAGAAGAAGAAAGGGCAGATATAGAGTAATGAAAGAGAAAGAGAGAGATGGAGATGGATAGGGGAAAGAAATCCCAAAAGGTAAGAATAGGAGACAGGATGAAGTAAGTGGTAAGGAGAGAAAGAAAGAAAGAATTACGAAAATATAAAGAAGAAAAGGAAGAAGAAGAAGAAAAAATCAAAGGAAGAAAAAGAAAACGGAGAATAAGTAGAAGACAAGATAGAAAACGAATGAAGGAAGAGAGAGAAAAGAGACGAAGGAAAGGCAAGGTGAAAAAAAAAAATATGCAAATGAGATTAAGAGGGAGTATGGGGGAATGGAAAGTGGAGGGGGAGGGGGGGGGGAGATAAAGGAGGAAGAGAGGGAGGGAGGGAAAGGAGGATAGGGGAGAGGAAAATCGGTAGAGCAAATAGATTAGCGAGTTGATTGATAGGGACCGTGAAGGATTTTCGAACTGAGCGACTGACAGGATATTGCGGTCGAGGCACCAGACTGATCACAAAGCTAAAGAGATTTTTACTTTTATCTTTTCTTTTTTTTTAACTTATTAGAATATGTCATTTTTTTCGGATATCTGTTTCCCCTCCTTTCTTTTTTTTTCTCGTCATGTTTTTTTTTCTTTCTTTTTTCTTTTTTAGATTAATTCCAAACCCGAAGCGGTGCGCCAAAAGACGTAACATTATGGAGGTGTTGGGGCTTAAGGAGGCGTGACGCCATTTTGTTGGTGGATGGATTACGCGTATAGATATCCATGTCTGTCTGTATATCTACGCATTTATGTATTTGTATGTGTTTGTATATGCATGTATGTATGTATGAGTGTCTGTGTGTGTGTGTGTGTGTTCCTAGCTTCTTTCCTTCGATTTTTCTCTAATATTGTTTTTTTTTTTTAATTCTTCATCAACACATCAGACCTCCCCCCCCACCACCACCACATGCACACAAACAAAAGTCCACACAAACAAAAATAAAATCAAGCGACACACCGCAAAGAAACACACACACAGATACAAACACAGTCGCACACAAACACATATACGGCAACAGGGGGTGAATGATAACCAGGAGATAATCCCTAATGACAGAGTGGAGGGGAGCGTCGCCCCCTACACCATCACACTATCGCTAGGTGAGGGGAAGAGCCGGAGAGAGAGAGAGAGAGAGAGAGAGAGAGAGAGAGAGAGAGAGAGAGAGAGAGAGAGAGAGAGAGAGAGAGAGAGAGAGAGAGAGAGAGAGAGAGAGAGAGAGAGAGAGAGAGAGAGAGAGAGAGAGAGAGAGAGAGAGAGAGAGAGAGAGAGAGAGAGAGAGAAAGAGAGAGAGAGAGCTATGGCAATAGGGAAATATGTAGATAGACAGAGGGTCCGAAAAGAGAGAGAAAGAGAGAGGGTAGCGGGGAGAGAAAGATTCGAGAGAAAATGGGAAAGGAGGGAAAGAGAGATAGAGAGAGAGATAGAGAGAGAGGAATAGGAATCGCCATCATTTTGCTTAATTTCGCCCCCTCCCCCTCCTCCCACTTCGCTCTTCCCTCTCGGCGGGACCTCGATATAGCAAACGACGAAGAGAACGCAAAACGCAGGAGCGAGCCCCCCCCCCCCCCACCCCTCCTTTCCCACTCCCCCTGCTCTTTTCCATCCCTCCCTCCCCACCATCGCCTTCCCTATCTCCTCTTTCTTCGCCTCCTCCTCTACGGCATCCATCTCCTCTTCCTTAACTTCTCCGTCTTCCTCCTCTTCCGCCACATTCTCCACCTCCCACTTCCCCTCCACCCCCGCCCTCTCTACCAGCCCCCTATCCTTCCCGTTCCACCTCCTCGGCCCCCCTCCCTCATCTACCGCGTGGGGGTGGGGGGGGGGGGGGAGATGGGTATAAGAATAAGAGGGAATGATAAGAATGAGAGAGAGAGAGAGAGAGAGAGAGAG
>BOPN01001918.1:167500-172500 GCA_017312705.2 Penaeus japonicus
GCGATCTATATCAAGCCATATGCATTAAAATTCAACTCCGAGAATAAAAGAGCCTCCCCTCTCCCTCCTTCCCCGCTCCCCAAAAAGACACATCTCGTAGAAAACGGGATTTAGTCGGCGCCTAAGGTTAGCATCTAAAGCGAAAGAAGAGTTAATATTTCTCAATACCAATATACAAAGCGTCGACTCGGAATCCTAATCCCAAAAGGGCCTTATCATTTAGTGAATTATGCAATGGTAACCTCCAAATTAACAAGTATACATCACGGCCATCCACCGCTGCATATCATCACCACAAAATTTAATCGCGGGACTAACTCAATCATGCAGCAATTTGTACAGGATGGGAACGTGCAGCAGCTGTATTTTTCACCCGGCTTTCAGGAGTTTATTCCGTAAATCAGGCGGGGCTAGAAAAATTCTATCCGAACTCTCGCCGCAGACTTGATTATTCTAAAATAAATCGTACAAATTCGTAATGATATCCTGTGTCTACATGCGCTCATGCAGGGTGTATCTTTGCTGATTAAAAAATAATCGCCAAAATTATTAAGCATTGATGATAGCAATTAAGCAGCCATCTTACTAATTTGGCCCGTAAGAAGCATCGCTAAATTACAATCGAAAAGCGACCGGCGAGCGGAAAGATAGCGGGAAGATCCTGCTTAGCGGTCTCGTAAAGGGTGCATAAGCCGGCGGAATACCTCGTATTAGACCATCTCGGACACCAAGGGGGAGGGGAGGGGGGGTACGGCGGGGGGTAGGGGTAGAGGGGGCAGGAGGTTGCGGCATGGGGGATGAGGGAGGTAGGGGTAGAGAGAGAAAGGGCATAGGAATGGGGGGAGGAAGGGGAAGAGGGGGGAGGGATGGAAAGAGAGAGAGGGGAAGGGCATAGGGATGAGGTGAGGTAGGGGTTGAGAGGGGTAGGGCATTGGGATGGGATGAGGTGGGGGTCGAGAAGGGGAAGGGAGTGGGAGATGGGGGGGCAGGTTGGGGTAGAGAGGGGGGGAAGGCATAGGGGATGGGGGGTAGTCTTCTTATGGACGCTTTTAGATGGGGCGATTTCGCATGTCAGCGAGGAAATTACAGAGAAGTTGCCCATTAATTTATGATATTTCTTTTCCACATTTTCTGAAACATTTTTTTTTTATAGGGAGGAGGGGGGTGAAGGGGGTCTAACCTTTCTTTGAGTTCATACAAGTTATGTGATTATGGAAGTTCCTGACTTCTGATTCCATTTCAGATATTTTTTATCGATATTTTCTCCCTTTCTCAATTGCCTCAATTTTTTTAATTATTTTTTTTTTTATCTGCCTGGCTCTCTCTCTATAGATTTATCCATCTATCTCTATCTCTTTCTGTTTATGTATTTACTCTATCTACCTATCCTTTAATTTCTATCTCTGTTTTAGTCTCTTTCTTTTTATATATGTTTATGTTTTACTCATGCATGCTACATACATACATACATACATACATACATACATACATACATACGTACATATATACATACATATGTATATATATATATATATGTATATATATATATATATATATGTATATGTATGTATATGTATATATATATGTAAATGTATATATATATATGTATATATATTTGTATATCTATATACATGTATATATATATATTTATATATATATATATATTTATATATATATATATATATATATATATATATATATATATATATATATATATATATATATGTATATGCATATGTATGTATATAGACAAAGAAATATGTATATATAAATAGGTATATACATCTATATATAGGCATATATATATATATATATATATATATATATATATATATATATATATATGTATATATATATATATATATATATATATATATATATATATATATATATATATATATATATATATATATATATATATATTTATGTATGTATATATATATATATATATATATATTATATATATATACATATATATATATATATATATATATATATATATATATATGTATATATATATTCATAATAGTTGTATGTGTGTGGTTTTCTTTATATCAACATGACAACGTGCCTAACATAAAATGCAACTATTCTATATATTCATAAATTGTCCCAAATTCCCCACTCAAACATAGGGCAACGTTATGGTCGAACATCCGAAAGAACATTACAGAATACCCACTCCTATGATCTTTAGCGAAAGCCTCCTCATTATTACAGTTTCGTTGATAAACCCATTTGTAAAACGAATGGGTGCTGTACAAGTGTTTGTGATATGATTTATGGAAAAGGCAAAAGTGTATGTCTGTACATAGTACATGCGCGGAATTGATCTCTCTCTCTCTCTCTCTCTGTGTGTGTGTGTGTGTGTGTGTGTGTGTGTGTGTGTGTGTGTGTGTGTGTGTGTGTGTGTGTGTGTGTGTGTGTGTGTGTGTGTGTGTGTGTGTGTGTGTATATATATATATATATATATATATATATATATATATATATATATATATATATATATATATATATATACATGTGTGTGTGTGTGTGTGTGTTTATTTATGGAGATGTATGTATTGATGACGAACACGAGCCAATGAATGCAAGAAACGTCATCAACACGGAATCAAGATCACGACAATGGACTCAATGCGGCGAGTGCCAGCGGAAGGGCAATAAGAGCGCTTTAATGGCGTGAAAGATTTTATGGCACTAAACTCCGAATGATTATTTGCCTTCTCTATCTCCTTATATCCTCGTTTCATCAGTCTTCATTCGATTCATCCTTTATATAAATATATATATATATATATATATATATATATATATATATGCACATATATACATATATATGCATATATGTGTATATACTGTATATCCTGCACACACACACACACACACACACACACATATAATATATACATGCATACATATATGTATATCTATCTATCTATATATATATATATATATATATATATATATATATATATAATATATATATATATATATATATATATATATATATATATATATCCTATACACTAATATTTAATTTATATATATCTGCCTCTTTTCTCTCCCTTGTGTTTGCCTTTTAATTTTTCCTCGTTTCCTTCCGCGCCTTCAGACTTCCCTCTTTCCTCCACGTAATGCACTCTCCCGTTCCGTGTACTCGCCTCCCCCTCCGCCGAAAGGACAGCCACAAGGATGAATCCGCAGCGATCCGCTTCAGTGACGAACGTAAACAAGTGAGACGCGCCCTCCGCACTCTTCCATGAACTTCCCACCAAATCCCCGCGTCGCAGTAGTTTTGCAGGGCAATTAGGTCTAACAAGGGGCAGTTGCTCGTTATTACGCGGATCAGAGCGGATTTACGTAACTCAGTAATGACCTTTCATGTAGACAATCCCTGACTGGCGGACTGTCGACTCCCGTTACGAGCGAGCCAAAGGGATTTTCTTTCAGCGTTTTCATTTTGTATTATCACCGCTTCCTTGCCAGCGCGGCGGAGCGGGTCTGTGCTTTCTCTCTTGCCACGGTATCAATTGGCAGTCTGGATGGCTGGCGACGCGGGCAAGTGGTGCTGGCTTCTTTCGGGTTTGGCTTATTGGAGTTTATTTCGGCGCTCGCGGACGCTGGAGATGGGCTTATGGAGGCGGTCGAATTTCGGCCGAGGTTTATACGCTGGAATT
The DNA here is from genome assembly GCA_017312705.2 of Penaeus japonicus. Lineage (NCBI taxonomy): Eukaryota > Metazoa > Arthropoda > Malacostraca > Decapoda > Penaeidae > Penaeus > Penaeus japonicus. Next base: position 171,181 of record BOPN01001918.1, read on the forward strand.
CGATTTTCTTTGTTATGTGTGGTATGCGTGTTTTTTTGTTGTTTTATCCTGGTTATACTGTTCGTTTTATTTCATCTACATAGACAGGTAAAGAAGATACCTGTTCGTGTATAGCATACTCATAAAGACAAGTCATATATCCCATTTAGTTCACACGAAAACGCGCTTCCTTTCCCTCCCTCTCTCAACCACTATCTATACTTGCCGAGTTTGGACCCAACGTTCATCATGCTGTCAATTATATAAATATCAGGCAGATATAAATCAAATCACACCAGAGAGATCAGCCCCTTTACATGGTTTTCCCTGACAGTTAAATGGTGTTATGTAGAGCCCCTTCAAGGAGTAAGGATTACGTGAAGATTTCCTTCTTAGAGAATATCGAGAGTGTGCGGGAAGATAATGCTAATCTTGAGTTTGATAAGCAACAAGGGTCATCCGAGCATTGTCTATCTGTATTTTGAATATGTTCTTCATCCATGCCTTTCTCCTTATTCGTTTACAAGCTTGTACATCTATCTATACCAACCGGAGAGTATTGTCAGATCTGTCTATAAATGTAAAAGTCTCGCCTCACCACAGAAACATACATATACATGTATGTATGCATGTGTGCGGGTATAAATAGAAGTTACGAATTGATGGACATAGCAATTACTAACGTATAAAGACATCGATATTGATGTATATACTTCTTACTAACCTTCAATTACAGCGATAGATTCTAACTGTTCCTTTTCTCTCTCTACAGGTAAGAGATTTTCATCGTGGATCACGAAATAGACTGTTACGTAAGTATTAACTTGACCGTCGATCTTGAGTTGTTAGCGAGAGGAGGAACAACTGTCATTTTGAGTGTCACTTAAAGTAGAGATGAGAATGATTATCTTGATGATTGCAATGGTTATACGTGTTGTTTCTGGCAGTTACGGAGCTGTAATGACAGGAGAGTGAAGCAAATGATACTTATATGGTAATAGATTTTGCGAGGGAGGTTGACTATAATTACTATAATATTTGTACGGTATGCTCGGCGTTGGGCCTTAGTGCAGCTAAAGTTGATATTATAGTTTTGATGAGATTGGTTTGAAATGATAAGATCATCGACAATATTTATAACAGTGGGTGTTGCTAAGGTAACGTACGCATGTATAGTCCCCTGCAAACTTTTTCTAACACCTGTTTATTTTCTCTGTACATCTGCACTGCTCTCTCTCTCTCTCTCTCTCTCTCTCTCTCTCTCTCTCTCTCTCTCTCTCTCTCTCTCTCTCTCTCTCTCTCTCTCTCTCTCTCTCTCTCTCTCTTTCTCTGGCTCTCTCG
>BOPN01001918.1:200000-202500 GCA_017312705.2 Penaeus japonicus
AGTGTGTATGTGTGTGTTTGTTGCTTCCTTGTCTTACCCCCCTTCCCCCCCATAATCTTCTCCCTCTCTGTCTCCCACACTCGACTTTCCCCCTCCATTTTGTCCTTCCCTCCTCCCTCTCCATCTCTCTCTCTCTCTCTCTCTCTCTCTCCCCTCTCTACGTCGCTCTCACTCTCTCCCCCTCACTTTGTCTTCGGCGTTTCCCACCACCTGGATCCTTAATCATAAAACATCGATGCAACGATAAGCCGAGGTAATCCCCCACACACGCAACACGAAGGCGGGGAATAAAACAGTCAAAGCCCCGTAAAGCAAGCTAAGATCTGGTTTAAGTAGTGGTAAACAAAAACAGATGGCAAATAAGACTTGGCTCTGCCGTAAAAGGCTGAGACGCTACTCTGTGCACGAGGGAAGATCGAGTCGGCCGCCCGCCATTGGTCCAGCGACAATTACACCAAAACAATAGCCCTATCAGAGCCATTATAAACCATGGCTGGGACCTGTCTGACCGTTACTGCTTTGTAATAGATTTTTATGTGGGTTTAAGTCGGTCTGAGGGAACGGATGCTGATTTGAAATTAAGGATGAATGCTACGATAAAATGGTCTCGTCTGGGGGGCTGAATAAGCGTTTATTTTGCGGCATAAACTCGGCATTCCGTCAAGCCTGGAGGGAAGAGAAGCGCGGGCTGCAGGGTTGCGGGTGCGTGCGTTTCTACATTTGCGTGCGCGTGAGTGTGCGTAAACGTCGGCCGAAGAAGACCATAAAGGCGTCATTTAGGATCGAGATTCCCAAAATCGACGCTCGCGCTGGGTGACGTCAGCCCGGGGGGGAAAAAATGTCGTCATGATACACCGTCAGATAATATCTCGGGATCCCGCGAACTGTGGCTTTTAATCCTGATTAAGTGCTAATAAAATTCTATTGTACTATATGACCTTCTGGGCCATAATTTGTAGTCACCTGATTAGGCTCTAAAATGAAAAAAAAGAGGAAAAGAAACAGTGAATATGTTTGAAAGTAATTTATAGCTCAGGGACGTATCCAGCGAACATCATCTTACGTGGACAATTATTCTCGCAAGTAAAAATTTTATGAACAGTTTCTTCACTCGTGAGAGATTGGCTGTCGGGGTGGGAAACTCGCTCGCTATTTTCTGGCTTCTTTCGCCTTTCTCGATCCATTTCTCGACGGCGATGTCTGTCTGTCTGTCTGTCTGTCTGTGTCTTCGTGTCGGTGTGCAATATTACTGTTTGCCGTTTATTTGTGTCTGATGATCAGCTGATTATGCATGTTTCTCTGTCTGTTTGTCTGTCTGTCTGTGCTTGTCTTTGTCTGTGTCTCTGCCTTTGTTTTTGTTTCTCTCTCTGTGTCTCTACCTTTGTCTCTCTCTCTCTCTCTCTCTCTCTCTCTCTCTCTCTCTCTCTCTCTCTCTCTCTCTCTCTCTCTCTCTCTCTCTCTCTCTCTCTCTCTATCTTTCTCCCTCTCTCTGTCGCAGACGTATATATAAAACATATCTGAACATGACTAAGATTAGATAAAATGGAAATAAAGAAAGGGATAGTATTCACAAATAAAAAATAAATTCCAGAATAATATACAAGATAACAACAAGAACGAGCTAAAATGATTCCAAGTTCAATAAACACAATTCTATAATTAAGAGTCACCTGCCCAATTAAATATTTCAAGTAAAAATAAATACAGAGAAAGTCAAATAAAAGAAGGAAAGAAAAAGTGAAAGAGACAGAGAGAGAAAGAGAAAAAAGAAGATGAATATCAAAAGGGTATCATGTCTCATTGGCAACACTGCTTGGCTTGCACTGCACGATAATTTCCCGATGCATTTCGTCGTCTTGGGTTTTATTTCGTCTTTAATTTTTCACTCTTTTTTTTTGTTCCCTCTCTCGCTCGTCACCGTAAAATTGTCGCCATATTTCACGTCCAGTGCTCAAGGAAGAGGGGAGGGGGGAGGGGTGAAAGGGGGAAGAGGGGGAAGAATGGAGGAGGTAGAGGGTGGAGGAGTCATGGAAGGAGAGGGAGAAGGAGGAAGGAGGAGGAAGGCAGAAGAGAGGGAGGTGGGAAGAAGAGGTAAGGTGGAAAAGAGGAAGAAGGGAGAGGGAGAATAGAGAAGGAGCAAAGGAGAAGGAAGGAGGAGGAGAAGGGAGACAGGAGGAAAAAAAGGGAGAAGGAGAATGAAGGGTAGGGAGACGAAGGATGGTGAAAGAGAAAGGGGGGAGGGTAGAAGAAGAAATAGGGAACGAGTGTAAAAGAGGGAGACAGGGAGGAGGAGGAGGAGGAGGGATGGGAGGGAGAAACAGGAGGCAGGGGAAGGGGAAAGGGGGGAGGGGGGAAGGCAAGAGGAGGTTATAGTCTTAATTGCGGCATTTGAACACAAAGGAGACATTAGTGGACTTGCTTATAGAGTTCTCGGACAAAGCTTGGGAAAGGCTTAGAGAGAGAGAGAAAGAGAGAGACAGACAGAGATAGAGAGAGAGAG
>BOPN01001918.1:207500-210000 GCA_017312705.2 Penaeus japonicus
ACCGCGGCCATAACAGAATTATCCTAAAAATGACATGGTATTGTCCCCTCTCTCGTTCTCTCCTCCCCCCCCCCCTCCATCCCTCCCCACCACCCTCCGTGATCGTCGCTGTAATGTTTTCATGAACGCAATTTACAACCGCCATGACAGCATAGTCAGGCCAGTCACCAAACATGATAAAAATAATTATCAATTATCATGGGTCTCAACAGATGACGGTGTGTTGTATTGCCCTGGGACGAAAGGGGGAGGAGGGGGAGGCGGGAGGCGGGGAGGCGGGGAGGTGGGCGTCTGTCATAGTACTCCCTCGCTGATTGACACATGCCATAATCAGCTGATCTGACTTTGTTACAAACGACGTGTCTGTGAGTGTCGGCCGCGGTGCTTGTATTTCAATTCTAGCTTTTAGTGTCGTGCACCTCTTCTTTTATTATTACCATTTGATGAGAATTCTCATTCTCTCTCTCTCTCTCTCTCTCTCTCTCTCTCTCTCTCTCTCTCTCTCTCTCTCTCTCTATATATATATATATATACATATATATATATATGTATATATGTATATATATGTATGTTTATATGTATGTATATATATATATATATATATATATATATATATGTTTATATGTATGTATATATGTATGTATATATGTATATGTATAAATATATTTATTTATATAGGTATGTATATGTATATATGTATATATATATAATTTATTTATTCATATATTTGTTTATTCACATTTCTCTCTCTCTCTCTCGTTTTTTTTCTCTCTCTCTTTCTTTCTCTCTCCCCACCCCCTCTCCCCCCAACCCCCTCTCCCCCAACACCAACCCCCTCTCCCCCAACACCAACCCCCTCACCCCTCTCTCTCACTCCCTCCGGCTTTTGCGGTTAATGCGATAAATATTCATGGTCACGCAAGCGACAGACGCTCGGCCAGACTTCAAGGTGAATTCGAAGTGTTGGTGTCGAAGGCCGTTGACAGAGGCTCTCGGATCCGGAGGCCCTTTCTTGCAACTCTCCCTTTCTTCTCTTTGTTTTGGGATTTTCTTCCCCTTCCCCCCCCCCCCCCCCCTACTCGAGGTGTGATTATTTGTGTGTTTGTGTGTTCGTCTCTTAACCTGTTTTTTCTGCTTTCTTTCTCTCTCTCTCTCTCTCTCTTTTTTTCTTTTTTTTTTTTTTTTAATTCGTTTGGGTTATTTTTCCCGCCTGTTTTCGTATTTGAATTTGCGATAGATCGTTATAATCGCGTCCCCTCTGAACTCTTCACTTCGCTCCCTCCTCCTTGTTCTTTTTTTCGGCCACTTCTTTTTCTCTTCCTCCTCCGCCTCTTCTCCTTCCTTTTCCTCTTCATTCTCCTCCTTCGCCTTCTTCTCCTCCCCCTCCTCCTCCTCCTCCTCCTCCTCCTCCTCCTCCTCCTCCTCCTCCTCCTCCTCCTCCTCCCCTCCCCCGAATTCATAGCGCTAAAAGGACTTCGCTGATCCCCTACGCCACACAAGGGTCTCCTCGTGGCGTGCCTGGCGCCATGCACACTGCCCTCGCTCTAATTACCTAGGTCATGCGTCGTCCATTATCGTCATTGTCGTTCTGGGACGTCGCCAGGGCACCCATGCTAGCCGTTCTGCCCCCCCCCCCCGCCCCCCCCCCCCCCCCCCCCCATCCCACCTTCCATCCCATCCAGTAGCCCATTTTCCATCTATACCCCCTTCCCCCCCCATCCCCCCCTCCCTTTATCTACTCTACTCCTGTGATCTGTTCCATGACGTCACTTGTAATTAGACGCTATCTGCTGAGTAGTATGTTGTTTTGAGGCCGCAGTTGGCGACTGTGCTCGGAAGGGCAGGTGCTGTACCTCCTGCCTTTCTTGGTCTCTTGGAAGTTCTGCGACTGACTTTTCTCTCTCTCTCTCTCTCTCTTTCTTTCTCTTTCTTTCTTTCGTTCTCTTTTTCTTTTTTTTCTTTTTTTTTCTTTTTTTTTCTCTGTCTTTGTCTGACTCTTTCTCTTTCCATTTCTATTTCCATTTCTCTCTCCTTTCTCTTTCTATCTCTCTCGCTCTTTCTCTCTGTCTCTCTCTCTCTCTTTCTCTCTCTTTCACTATCTCTCTCTCTCTCTCTATCTATCTATCTAAATCTAGCTTAGTAACCATCTATATTAAAAAAGTCCTACCCAGGCACCAACAAAACTAAAACTCAAATGTTTAAATAAAAAGTTGCGTATAGTTTTTCCTTTCTTTTTGTCTGGCGTTTGTGCGTGCGTATGTTTCAGTCTCGGTGAGTGCTTTTCGTAGATAAGGAACAGGTGTCAGTTAAGCTTTGAAAGCACTTTGAATGGGATACAAAAACTGAAAGAATTCACGGACAAAAACCTCTTTTCATTTTTTCTTATTCTTTATCTTTTAGACAAGTCTGTGAAGAGAGAGAAAGAGAGAGAGAGAGAGGGAGGGAGGGAGGAAGGAAAAAACCAGAAGATATAGTTAAATGTGTAAATACGAAGAAATAA